>APFE031500666.1:0-31169 GCA_000404065.3 Pinus taeda
GATTGAGTTGGGACTGAATCAAGATTGAGTCTCCTAATTCTATCAATCACATCACTTAAAGCATCATCTGTTGTTGGAGTTTCATGCGGGGGAGAGTGTTCCTCAGAAGAAGATTCCACATGTTGATCTAGTATAGGAATCCCCCCTTTAAGATGTGGAATTTGATTATCAAATTCTTGAAATGATTTTGCTTTTGAGAATCTATCCAAGAGATCAAGTTGTCGCTCAACAACATTGTCAGTTTTGGATGATTCAAGAAAAATTACATCTCTAGATACAATAAACTTTTTATTTACTTCATCATGCAGACGGTATGCTTTGGAGGTGTTTGAATACCCCAAGAAGATACATTTACAACTTCTAGCACCAATTTTGTTTCTATGTGCCTTTGGTATCAAGGCATAACAGGTGGAACCAAAGACCTTGAGATGCTTTACCGAAGGAACATGTCCATACCACATTTCATATGGAGTCTTGTTTCTAATAGCATTAGATGTACATATATTCTTTATATATGCAGCACATAGAACAACATCAGCCCAAAACATTATCTTTACATTTTTTAAGAAGAGCATGGATCGTGCCATATTTGAGATTGTCCTGTTCATTCTTTCAGCTACACCATTCTGTTGGGGATTATAAGGTACAGTTGTTTGATGTTTGATCCCATGTTGACGAAGATAGTTTTCAAATTCATTTGATGTGTATTCTTTTCCATTATCAGTGCGAATAGACCCCATATGAGATTGTGCATCATTTTCAATCCATTTATGAAAATTCTTGAATGTTTGAAAAGCATCAGATTTGTTCTAGAATTATAAGTGTTAGAAAAATATTAGAAATTAAACTCTGACTATGAATATAAAATTAATTTTATTTTAACTCCTTTTTTAACTTAAAATATAATTAACTATTACTCTATTTTTTTATAACTAACTAATACTTATATAAGAACTTTATCTGACAATTTTAAATTAATGTATTTTTGTTTTACTTATTATAATTAATTTAAGTTAATTTATTTTAATATATATTTATGGTTCACTCTAGTTTTAATAATTTTGAAAATAATTTAATTTATGATAATATATTAATTCTAATATATATTTATAATGGTCCTCTTACATTTATAACCGTATTAACTTATTTAAATAAATACAGTTTTTACCCCTTATCATAGTCAAATTAGCCGTTTTCTGGTCAAATCTAGCTGTTGTCATTTTAGCTGTTACCTTGTCTAGTAAAATTGGGTCATTGGATATTCTGCCCTGTCTATTTAATGCGCAAAGTGAGATCTGCTCATTCAACTTATCCTGACGATGAACCACATGGGTTTGTTCGAAACGTGTCGACAAAAGTATCTCTATGTGATTTTCGCCGAAGAATCTTCAAAAATGTGTCAGAGATGTGTGTGTTAACAACCAATGCCGATCAAAAGTAGTTTTAGTGACCACACTTTAAAAATAAAAAACCCTTCTAGCATTTTATTCACCTACCCAACTTTACCTAAGAGGCGGAAGACTTCCTTTTATGTATAGGAGTACTTCCAATGAAGCCATGTGCGGATCAGGTGTAAGCAGATCAGTGCAAGCACGCAACACCCTTTCAATTTGGTATTTTTATTGTGGTAGATTTTCTTGAAATTAGTATAAATAATCAAAGAGTCCAGCAAACACTATGTTCTTGAAACAAGCTTTATCTAGCGTAGGAAATGTGATGACATAGAATTGCAGGAAACATCATTACAAATGCCCATAAATGTTTTTAATCTTGCTTTTTGCAAGGGACCAACAACGCGATGATTGATTTCCTTGCATGAGGACATGCAAGAAGGTTAGCATGGGGGGATGTTGGGACACTATTTTGCCTTGCTTTATATCACCTTTTACTCGAAATCACTTATGCCTTTGTTTAGCTTGAATATTCATTGTCATAGTTTTGTGCATTCTTGGAGATAATAAGTAAGTATTTGCTATTCCTTTGTTTTAATGAGATTTAAACATTAAAGGCATATTTAATAATAGTTTGTGTGTTTGTAGGTTTATAAAGTTTCTTATATGCCTATTCTGATAGAGGCACCACACATTCTTACACTAGTACCGGAAAGGGTTCCTGCAGAACACATTCCTGCACCAGCATTGCAAATTAATAAGTCTGCTCAAAATCTGCATAATTTCTAAATGGCCAAGTTTGACCTCAGTTTTTATGCAAATGGAGGTGAATTATGGAAATCCAAGCAAATGGGTTCTTCACAAATATAACCAATTACCCATAACCAAAACCATTTCCTGAGATTCAAAGTATTCCAAAAGTTATGAATAGGTCTTTGAAGCACTTTTATAAAAAACATTGTTTTTTCAAGAATTCTAGGAAAATCCCAGAATTGGAAAATTCGTATTAAATCTCTATTCTTTTAATAGAGGAATGGTTGTACTGTTATACTATGTAATCAGAATTGGTTAGGATTCAATCCCCATATTCCTTGCAAAGGAACAACTTGTTTTAATCATTATGAAAGATTATAAAAGGAGGAATGATGCACATAGAAAGGAGGATGGTGGAGGAGTGATGCTACAACAGTGTTGTTTTGTTTTGCTAGTATCACCCAAATCTGCGGTAGACTCTGTAATTCATCATGTATTTTCCTTTATTATTTAATAAGAAAGGGAGCTCAGCCTTATGTTCAAAAATCGTGTTTTCCTTATGTTTGATAGCTGATGAATTGATATAGTATGGATCAGTGTTCCTATTTGTAAGGGAAACATGATGGTTGGCTAGGGCCTAGCCAACCCAGCACATTCTCCCTATTTTTTGTTCTTGTAATTTATGTTTTAAACTGTCAAGTGTGATTTAATTTATAGCATTTGAATTTCTGTGAAAGTGGATCTGCAGCATGAAGTAGTTAAATTTCCTTTCCCTACATATGATTTTGGATTGGTTTTCCCCACCTAGTCTGAGTAGGAGAAATTACCTGCACCAGTGCACGTTGTTGTTCTATTCACTTTCTTCACGTTTGGATTGGTTTTCCCCACCTAGTCTGAGAAGGAGAAATTACCTGCACCAGTGCATGTTGGTTTGCTATTCACTTTCTGCAAGTCTGTTTGATTTGGTTTTCCTCCCTGGTTTAAAATAGAAGAAATGAACTTGCACCAGTGCAAGATTGTGTGATACAACAAGCCTTTTTAGTTTACTTCTAACAACTTTCTTGCTTTCACTATTATTTCATGACAAGATAAATTATAAAGATTATTTCTCTATTTTTGTACTTTGATAAACTCAGAAACATTCATCTTTTTGGTATGCAATTTGGCTTCATAACACTTGCAGTAATTAAGCATTGATTCCAAGAATTAAATGTTAAAGTGTAAGAAGCTCTGATATGGTACAAGAACAAGTTTCTTGTTATTGGATCTGAGTGCTTTGGACTTGAGAAAGTTCAAGCCCTTGCACGAAGATAACACACTTTTAGTACAGACGTCATTTTACACCCTTTGCATAAGTCGTTGTTCCTGCACTAGTGCAAGCGGACTGCACTAGTGCAAGATAGATTCTTGCGAGAAGGAAATCTTTACATAAGCAGGTTTGAAGGGCCCATCTGTTGAGATTGCTAAAGTGTCTCTGCTAAAGAAAAACACACTCAGTAATTAATCAATAGTCAGCTAGAGTGATTGCTCCTTTATTTCTAAATCTCTTTTGCAAATGCATTCTTTCTTGTTCCAACACTAGATTACTATGATGATTCAGTTATCTTTTACTCTTTTGATTCTGTAAGTTTTTTTTTAAATTAGGAATTTCTATCTGGAAAATTCATACCATCTCTGGCATTGCCTATGCTTCGTCTCTAAGTTTATGAATCCCTCGGGCTAACAATTAAGTGTTGAGGAGTTTTGCTTAAGGGAAATTCCTACACCCAACACTACTCCTTGTGATGCTGCTACCATTTCATCTTCATATTATTTTCCATGAACAACTTGATGTCTTCATAGATAGGCAATTTCATAAACACTTGATTGACTGCATCCCTAATTGTGCTTTCAATGGTGTCTTTGACTCTGCTCTCATGGAAGCAACTATACTTATGTTGTTGAGAGGTAGATGAACCCTTACGATACCTCGAGACATAGGAACACTCATGGCAAGCAATATATCAGTTGAAAAGCAAAAATAAAGTGGAGGACTAACATGCAACATACTTGTGTGACTATATGTGAAGATTGGGTAATTTTCACTAGGAGGCTGGGAGACTAATTGCCAAAATTGTGCAAGGCATAGTCCAAGCTATCAGGATGCTGATTAACTGCTAGAACTATGCAATGTATAGTGTAGTCTGGGCTGTTGAGGACTGAATCTGTGCAATGCGCAATTTCAGTCAGCATTGACATGCAAACCAACAAACTGCATTGTGCAGTTTCTTGGGCCAATAAAGCACTGCCTCCCAGAATTGCGCAATGCAAGCATGGAGGTCAATGCTGGGCCAGACTTGCACAATTTATGGAGGGAAGGCAGATCTTTCACTTCCAGAAATGCAAAATGCTAGCCAACCAAGGCAAGGTATGGACTAAGGTAACCCAGACCCGCCGACGGGCGAATGAAAACATGAGAATTATGAATGCAAGGTGAAACTGAGTGTAAACAAAAGTGAATGATCATGTATGAAAACAACAACTCGAGGATTTGGAAAATGGGAAAGCATGCATATGTGTGAAACAGGTAGCCGCAATGACGAGCGTTAGTGAAAAAACAATGTCATGCATCCGAAAATAGTGAGATGTGAACGAAAACTGAAAAGATGCTTCTACAAGCTAACATACATTAAAATGATAGGAAGTGCTCATTGAAATCAAGAAGACAACACTCACACAAAGTGAAACACAAAGTGATAGAAACGCAGCGCAAGACATGAAAAGTAGACTTACACTGAAACAACTAAGCTGAATGTGTTGAAGACTCTTGGATGTAATGTGGAATGTCAGAGCTACAATATCAATGTGAGGAATGAGCTCTGTAGCATCCGATTCATAAGTTTTGATAAGATCAAGGTTATGACGCGCATGCTACAAATCTAGGAAAAAGAAACACTTGGCGAGAGGTTTCTAAAATGATCATTGCATGTAACCTCTAGTTGCTAAAAATAGATCCCTGAATCTAGGGTTGCCTTTTCCATGCTTCCTTTTTCTATTTTAGGAAAAGCAGCCCATGCATGCAAATTAGTTTTGCTCGGTCCCAGAGGGAACCGGTCAACTAGAAGGTACATGCATCGTTCTACGAGCTTGGGATGGAAATTTACGCAGTTTCTAGGCTGATTAGAGTTGGCTGCCTATCAAACATTGTGCAATTTATGGGCTGAGCAGGTCATTTCCTCACAGAATTATATAATTTCTAGGCTGAGGCGTAGTGCCTGGTTAGATTGCAGATTTTTCTAAAGTAGGACTTCCTGACTATTCTGTGCAATTCTCGAGCCCAACAGGTTGTCCAACTAATTTGCATAATTTATGGAGGGAAGGATGGTTCCCCTCCATAATTGCGCAGTTTTCCCAGGGATTTTCTCAACTATAAAATAGTCTAAATCAGGAATGTCAGCCTGCAGGAGGGAGACAAACAAACTGACATGCAAAGGCCGGTAGACCACTAAAACTTTGCTGAAGATTGTGTACTTGATAGTGTAAGACATGCTAAGGATGGTTGTAAGGGGGGCTCCAAAACGAATATAAGGAAAAAATTTGGAGGGTGGTTGTATCCGCGAAAATAGCCTCCAAATAAGTTAAACACATACCCACTTGTAGATCTTCTTTGATCCATATATCTAACCCGATCTGCATCAACAAAGCCATGGATGGGAAAAACTCTGTCCAATCTCAATCTTCCTTAGTAGCACAAACCATAATCACTAGTGCCATGAACATACCCGAAAAATCACTTCACTGTTATCCAATGCTCCTTCCCTGGTTTTGACATAAACCTGCTCAATACTCCCACTATGTGTGCAATGTTTGGTCTAGTCATGAAAAGAATAAAACATACACCCAACATTTTCACTACCTTTTCTTGCTATTTTGACTCTCAAAGCCATCCCTTATCACTCTGAAAGACATCATTGAATAAAGTATGTTTCATTTTCATATGCTATCCTTATTATATATTTGTTCTTGTAATTTGACATGAAAGCTAACTGCTTCGGGATATTTTATTAATCAATTGCTTAGAGGTTGTTTCAGATTTTGTGTCTTATTGAGATGTTGTTACAAGAAAACAATTTCTCTAATTTTTCCTTCCCAAGGATGGAAAAAAAGTTCTGTTGGCACTATTGATACACATTAAAATTATTTTGGACACTTTATTCTCCTCTATTTAGTAATGAAGAATGATTCAGACACTTTCTTCTCCTATGTTTAGTACTGAAGAACGATTTGGATAGAAACTTGGTCAGAGCCATCTCAACCATCGAAAAGAGAAAATTATGGACAGCATAATCAACTCAATTGAAATAGTTAGGATTCCCAATTGATAAATCATTATAATTTAGAAAAATGTTATAACTTTGTTTCATCTAGGATAATTTTTTATTAGATATATATTGTATACTCTCAATTTGGATAACATGAGAATATGGATATTTTCATGATGATCAATTTTTTTGAAAACAGGAATGTATTTTCAGATTATAAAAGAATTTACTCTCTTCCCATGAGGAATGCATAGATAGAGATCAAAGAAGCTATTACCAACATTGTAATTTTGTAATATCCCTTGGTTGATTTTCTATATAAATAAAATAATAACAAGGTCATGGGACATGTATTTTAAGTTGAATGGTGTGGGCAAACATTATAGTGGGAATCAATTGTCGATGAATAATGGCCATGGAAATTAGAAAACAAATTCACAAAGAGAAAGAGGAAATAAATTAAATTTAGTTATGAAAATAAATGAAAGTAGGAGAAACGGAAGGTGAAGAGACAGAAATTTGCATGCAAGGGAAATTAGAGGGAAAATGAAGGGAAATGAAACATGAATAATAAAAAACCATTAGAGAATTGGATCACATATTTTGTCAGTTCAATTTTGTTTCTCTCCGTTCACATTCTTATTCTCTCATAATCTTGCACACTTTGAGTTTTCTTCAAGCATTCTAGCATTCACTTGGGATTGGAGAAAGAAAGCAGTGGAAAGAAAGGGAGCAGAAGAAGAAGTTTGGATCAACAACTACAACATGGATACTTTGCAAGTATCAGGTTACATGTGTCATTTCCTTGTTGGTTTTTGGATGCAACGTATATGCATGTGATTTATTGGTTATGAGTTATCACTCGAATGGATATTTTCATGGATTGATAGTGGTTTCATCCTTTCCTTGCCTTTTCCTCAATATCCATGGTGTAGTGGGTTCCCCATTTGGTTTCTTGACTGGATCTTAGGTTTGCCATGTCTGTGGGTTGGAACAAATTCTCTACATCCCTGAAATGGCTTGGGTTCCTTAGAGGCTATAGGTTAACTTGCTAGTCCATCGAGCCTGCAAGTTGGGACAAATTCTCTAGAGCCCTATAATAGCTTGGGTTAATTGGAGACTGTGGGTTGAGTTACTAGTTCTTGGATACCTAGAAACATTTTATAGAGACCAATCTGGTTTGATATTAATGATTTCTAGACTAGTTAGGTGAAATCACTGTGGTTGACGATTGGATGGTGTGGCCTCTAGAAGCCTTGATTGGTTTATTTTGGTTTAACCCATATGCTCCCACATTCATGCTTGGAATATGGCATGGAGGTGATTGGATGAAAGAGATATTTGTTTCAGCCTAATCTATGTTTGGGTGGTATGTGGAAGTCCTTGACTTGGTTGGCATTTTCATATGTTAATATAAGATATTTTTCTATTGTGATATATGAGCACTTGTAATGGTTATTATGCTGATCTTATGGCTAATTTTTCATAGTTTCTATTATGGTTATATATTTGCTTTTACTATGTTCTCTAGCTATGGATCTTTCATGATTTGAAAAGTTACTGGTTGGTTCATGAATGCATGGGCTAACAAGTGTTATTGCATCTAGCTTGATAGTGCATTGAGCCTTCATGGTGATTTTCAGATGAAGCTAATATGTTTATGATCATATATGCATTCATGGCATGTAGCTTATATGTTTATCATGTGTATGATGATATGTCTATCATGTACTAGGCATGTTGTAGTAAAGTTTTTGTTCAAGTTTTGAACTGTTAGACTTATTATCATGTTATTTATGCTTTTGAAAGCTTACTAAAAAAGTGGCATAGATCTTGTTATCACTCAGGGAAAACAATGGCTATAGGGAAACCCCTGGCAGTAGGGAAAAACCTTAAGGTAACCTCAAACCTCTTTTAGGTTGAAGCTGGCCCGTCAACCCAGAGAGGTATCTCTCCGTAAAACTCAACTACCCTATGGTTACTGTAGTAGAAGGTTTTGTGCAATTGAGATAAGATGGTCAGATTTAGGTCTAGGATAAATTGGTCGGGTAATATTCAAAACCATTGGGCATGGAGTCCAAATATTAAACAAATTAGATGACAACTCTAATGAGCAGGTTGTACAAAGCATGAAAGTCACAAGTCCTTTGCCTTTTTGGGACATTTAGAAGAAACGGGACCGAAATAAAACAAAGTTTATAAATGACTAGAATAACAAAGATTAATGTCTGATAATGCTAAGAAAGGATCATCAAAGAAATCCAATCTGATAAACTAACATTCTCAGACATTGAGAAAGGCAATTATATAACAGAGAAATACTAATAGGGAGAAGTAACACATGAATTTCCTTCTAACTGCTCATTAAACACTATGAATATATTCAATATTTGCTCAAATATATTTAAACTACAAGTGTTTTTCCAATAAAATCCAACCTTGTTTCAATATTCATAAATTGTTTATATAGTGCTTACGTAACAATTTACAAAATAATAGTCATCACATAAT
This sequence comes from Pinus taeda, assembly GCA_000404065.3. NCBI lineage: Eukaryota > Viridiplantae > Streptophyta > Pinopsida > Pinales > Pinaceae > Pinus > Pinus taeda. Next base: position 8,957 of record APFE031500666.1, read on the forward strand.
TACAAAAACTGAGATATTTTAAATATCTTTCATGTTCATGTATGCAAAAGATAAACTTAAAAATATTTTGTCTTTCCTAGAATAACTATAGGAAAATATGCTTATATTTAGGCAAAAATAAATATTTGGTCAACTGCCTTCCTTGAAAATAGAAAAGGTCCCTAAAATGTAGATTATCATCTCTGCTAGCATAAAACGTCCCTCTGCAACACTTCATCAAAATTCCTCCTTTGGTTTTCTTGTTTTTCTTCAGTTCTATTGGAACAAACATTGATAATGTAGATGTCATCATTACTAGTTTTCTATCCATAGTTTTCAATGACAAATTGGAGGTCAACCATTCCATCTATTTAGATATTGATGACAACGAAGATGTCAGCTTTTCTCGCTTACCCCAAAATTGTTGACATGCAGACTGTTGGCCTTTCTCCTCCATCATTTTCTTATCAAACTATATGCATAGTTTTGAGTTTCAAAATAGATGATAGTGGCCCTGTCAAGATTATCAAAAAATGATGACAAAGATATTGCCATCTCTCCTAACTATTATGCTCTGTATAAAACAATCAAGCCAACTGTCAACGATAAGGTGAAAATTGTGTTTTCATTGGATAGGTAGTCAAAATTTGAATCTTAATACCCTGGAATACTAGCTGAGGGTACTAGTAGCTTCCAACAACACATATGCCTTATCCAACCTCTTCTTTCCACTTTTCCTTGTCTTCGTGGGTCTTCTTTTCATAGTTTCTTTGTTTCGTCTCTTCCTAGAGTTTGTAGGCTTCTTGTTATTGTTAATAATTAGGTCTTTTAGGGGCTTATTATCAACATTAATTATCTCATTGGCCAACTCCATGTTGCATTGTAGTTTAATCTTACATCTAAGTTTGTTAGTTAGTTTGGTATGCATGTTTACCTACTTGAATGCACTAGGTGAAGGCCCCTCTTCATTGTTTTCTACCTCTAGTTTCTTATTGCTGGATGGGGGCCCCCAAGTCCAATTTTGTCTAAGTTTTGGATATTTTATTATTGTAAAGTCTCTACAATTCAAGGAGCAGAGTGTGCAGAATGTTAAGAGTCAAAGGGACTTTTAGGAAGGTCAAATCCCATTATCTTGTAAATGGATGGGTTTTTTTGATGATAAAATGAACTCTGCCCATGGTTCGTGGACCATGGTAATGTAATGTAAAAGATATAAAAGGGAGTCATCTAGGAGGGAAGTCTTAGTTCGTGGATGGGATTGTGAGTCTATTTTTTCTATAGTTCTGTATTCTCATGAAAGGGAAGGCTCCTACACCTGAGTGTGTAGAGACCTTGGTAAGTCCACAGCTAAGTGCACGGGCCCCTGTAGTTGTGTGCACAGGGTCAGAAGATGTGTATGTATTGAAGATCTGAAGTAATAAAGCAAATATGTGTGTTCTATGTTTATTTATATGTTATATGTCTTTATGCTCATTTATGATTTAGTTCTCTATTATATTACTTTAATTGCATCATGAAGATTTAGATATACTTTGCTTTAGTAACTTGTGCATGTTAGAACACTTAAGCAAATCTCATAAATCCAATTAAGTATAAATTGCTTTAAGTCTCTGATTCAAAATAAAAGAGTTTGTGAAGGCCATATAGGGGCCTAATTTAAGGAAACACATCATTGCTACATCACATGGACTTCTGGGTGTAGAAACCTGGTTCTAACATCCCCCAATACTACCTCGAGTGAGATTGGAGTCTGCGGTAAGTGGACTGTTGTTGAAAGGGATAGTAGTGTAGGGTTTTGTTGGTTAGCACAACTAACTCTAAACCTAGTTGTAAGCCCCCTTAACCCAATAAATGGTTCCATTGTTGGGACCGGGATCTATTTAAGGAATGTGTGATGTGGCGTCCGTGGATACCAACTAGGAAAGAAATGGAGAAATGGATAGATCAGAAGTTCGACAAATTTGCAGGTCAAGAAAATTGAAATTCGTGTTTGTCCAAAGAAAGCTGGTTACAAAGGCATCTCTACACAAAAGAGCATGAAAGTTTACTTTCATCATTCCCTTGCGAATTACATGAGTGGTTGTCTAAGCTAGCAAACAATGAACCTACTTGGAAACACGATGATCCTATTGTGTGGACATGATGAAGCGCCTTGAAGAGTCTAATTATAAGGTCACAAGGGTTGTTGACTATTGGATTGATAGTATTTTGGGTAGTTTCATCATTGAAATTACAATTGACATGTCTATATCTTATAGCAAAGCTGAATGCCTATTTTTTAAGGGTTTGAGTGGTAAGTACCTAAGAACACTAAAAACTTGGATTAAAATGTTTTTGTGTGAAGAGGGAGTTATGCCTTTGAATTGATGTTTAAAAGAGGTCAAACCCAATCTACGTGAAGTGGAAAGAGATTCAGATCTGATTGGGACAAAAGACTCAAGGCAGGTGCAATCATTTTTTGGGTGAATCGAACAACTAAGAAGAAAGGACCAGCCCTAACACACCTGGAGGTGCACCGCAGATAGGAGGTCAGGGCACTTTTGGGATTCCACATCCAACCCATGTCCACCTTCATCACCACCTCATACACCTACGACTCCACCCCCACCTCCACCTCCACCTTCATTCTTTAGTATGGCCAATAGAGTGAAAATGTATGTATTCAAGGGTTAGGGATCAAAGGATCCTGATCAGTTTTGGTTCGTAGTCGAAGCTATGTGGAAGGTGCGGTAGATCAGTGATAATGACGTGAAGAAAGTACAACTAGTTACAATGCTACAGGATAGAGCACGTGTATGGTATATCAAATATAGTACAACCAACCCAAATGTTACATTGGCAGAGAAAAAGACTGTGATGAACAAATAATTTAGAAAGTCAAAATTAAGGTGTGTCATTGAAATAAAGGAGATCAAGCATACTGCTAACAAGTCCTTGTGGGATATGGATGAGAGGTTGATGTGCTTACTCGAACAAGCTAATCTTTAGATTTTAGATGAATAACATAAGGAATGGTAAATAACTTTGCTATTGCCACATTTAAGACTTCCTTTGTCTCAATAGAAGATCGGATCTTAGGCCAAAGCATTAGAGATTGTGATGAAGCTAGAGGCTTCGCTGATTCATGATACGAATATAGGAGTCCAATAGATCCATTCACAATTAGAAAGCCTTCATATGTAATTGTGGGATTTGAATAAGGGAAATGAGGTTCAGTCAGGACTATGCCCTAAAGTTTGGTGCATGAAGTGAAAGGATGTAGGCCACTATAAGGATCAATACCCTATGTACTAGGATTATATAGCTGCTAGAGGTCCCAACCCACTGAAACTAGAGTCTCCTGCTGGATCAAGAATTGGTTAAAGCATCTGGTGTAGTATCTGCCATGTACCAGGAATGCATACAACAAATAATTGTTATCTATTACAAAATTTTGTGCAATCACCAAAGCGAATCTTCTACAAATTTTGTAAATCAGTTGGCCATTATGAATGAGATTGTTGAAGCTATGATTTTATGATAGAAAAAACCCTGATGTATAGGATTCAGGATGAAACCCATGTGTAAAATGATCAAGTATCACCTACGGCTCGTGGAGGATTCTAGGGATGTGGAAGAGGATGAGGAGGAGGTCTTGGAAGAGGTTGGGGCTAGATAATTTTCTACAAATATGGAGAACCATGACATTTTGTGCATGACTGTCAAAATCCAACTCATCCCTCTCATCAATACTATAAGAAATTTGAACATGTTATAGAAGAGTGTCATGTACTAACAGAAAAGATGTAGGAAAAGAAGAACCAACAAATAATGCATAACATTTAGATGCTGAGATCTAAACTACATGAAGACAATCCTAGTGCCAATATAGTCATGTGAATGGTATAGCCACTAGTTGAGATAAGGTAGAAGGAAAGAAATGAGTATCAGATACATGGGTTCGTAAGGCTGGTGAAGATAATGTTGGATTTGACTTACACAGAGAAAAGGAGGTGTCTATGGAGGCACACAATTTTTTTATGGATCTAGGTGTTTCTACATCTAAAACTGAGATACCAATAGTCCCCTGAAGAGAGAAATCTGAAGAGAATATAGAATCAGAGAACTCTAATCCCACAATGATGAAGTCGTTTCTATAGACATCCATGAAGATGTTGAGGGATCAGAAGGTATTTGAAGGACTACAAGAACTGATAGATAACTAATCTAGCAAAGACAAGCTACTACCAAAACAACACACAATAAATAAGGTGAACGGAAGCAAGAAGAGGACTCGAAGGGAAATGTGGTTGGCAACACAAATTGGTGATTTTGATATGGACCATATAATTCTAGATTTAGGATCTAATGCTAATGTACTGCCAAAGTAGACTTGAGAATGTATCAGGAAACCTAAGTTGTAGTGGTCGCTAATCCATCTATGCTTGGCAAACTGAAAGAAGATAATTCCAATGGGTCGCCTGTATGGAGCAACTGAAGATATTGAAGGAGTCCATGTGCTCGCATATTTTAAAGTTATTGAAATAGTAGATGACAGTAATCCACTCCCAACATTTCTAATTATTGATTGGGATTTCGACATAAATTCTATTATTAATTTGAAGAAGCAAAGCATGGTATTTGAAAAGAATGGACTTAGAGTGGTTGTTCCATTAGACCCAGCTGAAGGTGCGCGATACAAAGAGCCACTCCATAATGACTATGATGAAGAAGACATTGATCACATATATAATCTTATTGTGTGAGATGAAGACTGGATTAATCCCACTACAGATGGACGTATCAATTTGGAAAGGATAGCTCATACCAATGAGACTCAGATGAAGAATTAGAAAATTGGCAGAATCAATTGCATGAGGTCTCTACACTACAATGCAATAGGCTTACAAAGTCTCTACACTGTATATCAATTGAGGTGCATAAATTACCTTATTATGATGGGCTAGACGATGTCAATACTTTTCTTAACCATATTGAAAGAGATGTACTAGAGGAGCATAGGTTCTAGGCTCTAGATTTGGATTTAAGAGCTACACTTACAAGATGGTGGGGAACCCACAATGGTAATATTTTTGATTGGAAGGAATATCGTAGTCTGATGGGATTAAGATTTGGATTTGCAATAACATGACTCATTGAAAAGTACATAAGCAAGGATGACCCATGTGAACATTTGGCTCAATGGACTAATGCTTGGGGTGAGGTACCTCAATCAGAATGGGTATATATCTTTATTCATACCTTAGATGTTATACCGATGAACTGGTATTTGGAGATGAAGTTGCAACATAGGATTGTTGATTAGGATGAAATGAAAGAATTTTTATTCTTACATTCAGCTTTGAAGACGGGTTCAAATACATTGATGGGGCACTTTAAGTGATTAAGGCAACGATCTTCCGAAAACCAATAGAACCTATAACTTGGATGCAGCCTGACTGGAGCACACATCTACAACATGCGCTAGAATGATACAATGTCACTACAGAAGAAGGCAATGAGGATCTATTGAAATATCAACATTCCTTAGTCAGAAGGACTGTGCGATGTAACAATACATAATGCAAAGATCCCTGAAATATCATAGCCGGTAAAGACAAAACAAGTAAATATTGGCTCTAAAGTAGAACCAAATTTCATGCACATTGGCAACTATTGGGATGAAGACATGGTCAAAAAGGTTGTTGAATTATTGCATGAGTATCATGACTTATTTTCAACAAAATTCTCTGAATTAAAAGGCATAGTAGGTGATTTGGGTGTGATGAAGATAAATTTAAAAGTAGACATGAAGTCGATTAAGCAACTCCCATATCGACCGAACCCCATGTACAAGGAAAATGTATGAGAAGAGTTGGATAAGATGCTCATGGTAGGTGTAGTTGAGCCAATAGAAGAGTAAGAATGGAACAGTCTAGTGGTGGTCCAAGAAAAGAAAACAAAGGGTGATATAAGGATCAGCATAGATCTATAGAAGTTAAATGATGCATGCATGCATGACCCCTTTCCTATGCCTTTTATTGATGAGGTTCTAGAAAATGTTGGTGGATAGGAGGCCTATTCATTCACAGATGGATTTTCAGGATATCACCAAATTAAGATTTCACTGCAAGATATAAGAAAGGCTACCTTCGCTACTGAGTGGGGGTCATTCCAATATAGAGTTATGCCTTTTGGACTTAAAAATGCCCCTGCAATATTTTTAAGGGTGGTAATCCTAGCATTCAAAGAATTTATTCACAAGTTTCTAGAGGTATACTTTGATGATTGGATAGTTTTGGGGCTAGTTAAGAAACATGTTTCTAGTTTGCGCCTAATGTTGGATACGTGCAGGAAGCATCATATTTCCTTGAATTTGAAAAAATGTATTTTCTATGTACCTTATGGAATATTGTTGGGACATGTTGTATGTAAGCAAGGATTGATGGTAGACCCTACAAAGATTGTTGTAATTATCAATTTGGATCCACTGAGGAATGTAAAATAGCTACGCACAACTTTGGGTCATACGGGGTATTACAAGAAGTTTATAAAAGCGTACGTGTAGATCACTGTGCCAATGGAAAAGTTATGAAGAAGGACGCTATGTTTTACTGGGATAATGATTGTCAGAAAAGATTGGATGTTCTTAAGGAGAAGATGGTTACTGCGCCAATTCTATTATTCCCAGGTTAGAAGAAATAGTTTCATGTGCACGTCGATGCATCCTATATAACATTGGGAGTTTTTTTTAACTCAACCAGGTGAAGGAGATATTGACCATCCAATTTCCTTTGCAAGTATGAAGCTATCTAAGACAAAGCAAAATTATTCAACCATAGAAGGAGAAGGGTTAGCCATGGTATATGCACTACAACAATTCAGGCATTATCTGTTAGGTGCGCACTTCAAAATGTATACGAATGATTCTACATTATGGTCAATAAGCCTTTGTTGGGGGGGAAGATCTGTGGATGGTTGCTTTTCTTCCAAGAGTATGATTTCGAAGTGATAGTTAAGCCAGGAAGGTTAAATGTTGGACCTGATCACCTCTCTAGTATTGAGAATGACGAAGAATCCACTAACATTGATGAGGGCTTACCTGACACGTAACTCTCCACTGTCAGAGTTGTTGATGAAAATTTTGCAGAAACTATTTATTTTGTGTCTACTGACATAGCTCCTAAAGGATACACAACACGAAAAAAGAAGGAACTAGTAGTAAGGGCTGCATATTTTTGAATCATTTCATGACACTTATATAAGATAGGACCAGATGAAGTTTGCGCCGATATGTACTTGAGTATGAACAATACAATATTTTGGCTGAAGTGCATGGTGGTGTTGTAGGAGGACACTATATAGGTAAGGAAAATGCGCAAAATATTCTGCGAGTAGGATTATGGTGGCCTACAGCACATAAATATTCTAAGGAGTACTAAAATGCATGTGATGTGTGTCAAGGGACTAGAAGACCATCGCGAAGAGATGAATTACCTTTAAATCTATCAGTCACGTTGCAAGAATTCGATAAATGGGCAATTGACTTTGTTGGACCAATTAATTCATCGGGGAAGAAGATGGGTGCACACTGTATTATCGCTGTGACCGGCTATTTCACCAAATGGGTTGAGGTACAACCTATGAAGGATGACAACGCAAACACTACTGTGAAATTTATATTCGAGTACATTCTATCATGGTTTGGATGCCTGAAGATCCTGATGAGTAATTAATAAGCCTTATAAATGGGTAATTATATGGGCTCATTTTACCTCCTAACCTAGTCAAATCAACCATTCTCTTAGCTTATTGTATGGTTTTCTAATTATATTTATGCTTATAGAGTGAGTTAAGTTAGTTATTATGCCATTAGGTCTAACATGTATTTAACGCGGATTATTGATGGATTTCGAGGTCAAAGTCAAAGATCCAATGGTCAAATGGCAACAATAACTCGAAGTAGACAGAGGAGAGGACTTATAGGAGGGAATCCCCCTCATTATTTACTCCTCACTTTGAATTCCCCTGTAATCAACTTGGAGTACAAGCAGCCGAATCATGCACTAGAAGGCAACCGAGCAAGTGGAGGATGACTGATAGGTATCTTGAGTTTTGGGAGCCAAGCCTCCCTAGTTTTAAGGAAGCCATTGGTAGCTTCAAATGTATAAGTAGAGAGGCCTAGTGCCTCAATAGGGTCAGAGTTTTTCTTATGTAAACTCTGCTCAAATTTCGAGCTTAGTATTTTGTGACAGTTTTATGTAATCTTGTTATTGTTTTGATAATGAAGATGGAATCATTTTTGAGCTAGCACTGAGTTACCTTAGAGGACTAAAGCTATTGGGCTAGGGCCCAATCCAAGTATCTAAGCTTCTCTTTACTTGTATTTGTATGTTTTACTTCAATTTGTAGATTAATTTGTTGTTAGATGTATTTCTTTCATGGTTAAGAATAGGTTGCTTTTGATGATTTAGTAGTTTGCTTTCATTTGTGCTTTTTGTAGTAGGTTAACAAGCGATCATAAAGGATTCAAAATGCTATAAATAGTGCCTTGGCCACACTTCCTCCCTCTGGGACCATGATTTGAGGCAAAGACTCTCTTGTTGCCCCAAAAACATAGATTTTCCTCATTCATAGGACTTCTAGTGTTTGCAGCTCTTTAGGAGGTTAATAGTCCACTTTTTCTTTGCTTCAGATCTCCTTTATCATGTTCACTTCCTGATTTGCAATAGTCCTCTTTAATACTTTCCTTTCTTGTAGCATTTCTCAGCATTTCCTTTCATACATCATAGTTCCGACCATTCTTATGCAAAACTCTGTTTTTCTGGATACACTCATTTCATTGCTTGCTTGATCTTCTTACTTGACTGTCAGTTTCTATGTAGCAGATCTCTTCCAGTAGTAGGCCAGCATACCAGCAATCACACCCTGCATATGATCCATGCCCTACAGGTCTCCCAAGCCTCACCTCAATTCTGCCCTAGTTTCCTGCATTTTTCATAGAACTTCTTCCTCTCTCGTTGAGCAAACCCAATCATCTTTATCTCTCCTGGTGGTTCATGGTAGACCCTAGGCACCCTAACACCTCACCCCAACCTTCATCCACCTTGTCCACCCACTCTCACACCCTCAAAATAGCAGAAATTTCTCTCGGCCTCCTCCTGTAGGCCTCCTGTAGTTCCCCTGTGTCCTCCTATAGTTTTTCCTGTAGGGATTCTTTTGAAGACCGAGTGTGGGAAAAGCCTCCAGAAGGCCACCTAAGACCTCCTAGGACCCATTCACACCATCTTCCATCCTCTCAAGCTCCAAAACCACCCTTTAATGCCACCTGTTCACTGCTACACTCACACACAATAAATTTGATGCATGTCAAATTCACATAAAAATACATAAAAATCAAAAAATATGTTTTTTGCTCATTTACTTCCAGAAATAGCATGGATAGATGTTGTTTTCTTTCTTGAGTAGGTAATGGCATTGCTTTAATGGTTTTCATATTATTTCTGGCAAAACTAGAATTAGCTTGTTAATTAGGGTTTACTAGGTCTTGCTTTACATTTCAGTGTTTCTCCTTTCTACAATTAGAATAGCTTCTGTAGAGTAATCTTTCTTTTCTTTCATCACACATAGAGCTTCTTCTAAGATCTATAGAAGTTGGCTTGAGCTCCTAGTGATCTTGTGCTGGCTGACCATGTGACAACCTACAGTAAGAACTAGTACTTGTGCATACAACACCGACGCTTCCAAGTTTGTTACGAACTACTGGGTTGATAAAATTAAAGTTGGAAGCCCAGGAGTTGCAGCATTCTTACTGCAATACTGGCACTCACCACTTTTGGTGTCATTGCCAGGGAAGCATTAGAGTATTCCATGATTATTGTTTTCTTCTATTTCCTATTGCAACATTCTGCTAATAGTTTATTTCAACAAAAGTAGACTAGTCATTTCTTTTCTTTTTTTTTAGTTCTGCATTTCCTTTCTTTCCTTTCCAATTCTACAAATTTCATTTTAGCAAAAGTAGACTAGTCATTTCCTTTCTTTTTGTTATGCATTTCTTTACTTTCCTTTTCAATTCTGCAAATTTCCATTCAGCAAGTTCATTTCAACTAGTTGTAATTTGATTTGTTCAATCAATTTCAATTTATACAGGTATTATCAGTGTGGGGAAAAAGAAACAAAAGCCCAACCAAAAATATTTCCTTTCATGCCAAGTAGGAATAGAGATAACTCAGGAAAAATTTTGCCCAACACCCCCACTGCTTCACACAACCAACCTTGTCTCTTCTTCGGTGGCTGCGATCAAGAAGAACCCTTAGGTGAACAGCCAGACATATTTGAAGAACCTATAGGGGAAGAAGAAGAAGAAAACATTCCTCTGGAGCCAGTGGCTGAAAACAGAAATGCTAGAGGGAATGGAGAGAGAATAAAGGGTACCTTTCCCATTTAGGAGACCAATGGGGACACCAAACTGAAAAATATAAGCCCTTCAGCCCTACCTCACTTCCATGGCCTATCTACAGAAGATCCTGACACCTTCTTATTTGAGTTTGTTGTCATTTGTCGAACTTATGACTATGTAGAAGATGAGCAAAAGTTGAAACTGTTCCCTTCTACTCTCAAGGATGCAGCATTGCACTAGTTCATCGAGTTACCTAGAAATAACATCACAACTTGGGCTCAGATGCAACAAGCCTTTAACAAAAAGTATCGAGACTATTGTAGGTCAAGAGATAAAGAAGAAATCTTCTGAATGACCATGGGAAGTGATGAGTCCCTGGAAGACTACGAAGAGAGGTTCCAGCCCAATTACAAAAGGGTTGGGTGTACACTCGACCCTGAGTCTCTGAAGTTGGTCCTGCTCAGGGGAATCTGGGAAGACCTTTTAGACACCCTCCATCTACTGGGCGAGGGAGACATTTACCAACTATCCTATGATGACATAAAGAATATTTTTAGAAACCATTCTAGAGCAGCCAGAAAGAAAGGTAGGGGAGGTCAACCCATAGCCAGTATACTTCTTCTAATTCATCCATTAAAGGGGAAATTGGAAGCATGCTGGAAGACTTCAAGAGTGAGATGCTGCAAAATCTTTCCATGCAAATGGATACCTTACATATCAAAAGAAAGCAAGAGGAAGCAGAGAGGGCTTTGGCCATTTTTTGTCCTAGATGCACTAGGAGGCATCCTAGGAATGAGTGCCCATTGAACTATATAGAGGTTTGTTCAGTCTATGAAGAAAATCATTCTACAGACAAGTGCCCTTCCTTGCCTAGACTTAAAGCTGTATACCAAGGGGCCGAAGGAGTCACTGAACATATCTATTACATAAAATAAAGGAGGCTACATGGACATAGACCATATCAGCATGGGATGCACGGGACATCTTAGGCATACTACAATGCCAACCAAGTCACATCCATACCTTCTTGGGCCCCCCTCGCTCATTCTTCCTAGTCCACACCTCCTCCTCGGACCTTCACATCTCAATATCATGCTCAACCAGCCACCCATTCATTTCAACCCTATGCTCAACCGCAAACTCAGCAGAATGCACCTCATCAGGGGTGGAGTCCCTAATACAACTCTCTTCCCGCTCTTCTGCCACCGCCACCTACCCAACCACAACCATTACCTTCTGGTCCACCAAGGAAAATGCCTACCCACCCAAATCCAAAATTGAACAATAGACAGGCTCAAAAAGTGTATAGTGGGGAACCATCATGGAAAACTTATGTGGTGGAGATTCAAGAAATCAACTTGCGATCTGGGAAAGTTCTCCCAGATAGCCAGCCTCCACCAAGGGAGGTTGAGGAAGATAAAGAAGAAAGTGAACCTAAAGCAAATCCACCCTTTCCTGAGAGACTATCCATGACAATCCAACCTACCCCAGAAGAGACTAAACTCCTTGGAGAATTGAAACATTTATGTGTGAAGATACCACTTCTCCAAGCCATAAAATATGTTCCTATCTACAATAGGTTGATCAAAGAGAAGTGCTTTAGGAATCCAGGAAGGCGCAAGTGAGATACCCTAACCATCAATGTCATAGGACAACTGTCTGACTTGATGTTGGGGCAAATAATCTGTCCAAAATATCTAGATCCTGGAAGCCCAGTAGTTGATGTCCACATCAATGGCACCATGGTCCCACATACCTTGATTGATCTGGGAGCTGCCATTAATGTGATGACAAAGGACACAATGCTCAAACTTAACCTCTAGGGCTCCTTCAGGAAGACGACGACAATGTTGCAGCTAGCAGACCGCTCCGCCATGACCCCTAAGGGGATTGTGGAAGATGTGATGGTCTCCATTGATTCTTGGGAGTACCCTGCTGATTTCTTGGTTCTCTAGCCAAAGGCAAAGCTCACTAGGTATCCTCTCATTCTGGGAAGACCCTGGTTGGCTACAGTCGATGCCTGCATTAGCTACCGAGCTAGGAACATGACCATAAAGAACAGGCATATGTCCAAATAGTTAACCCTATATCCTCTTGCCCAACCCATGCTATAACATGATCTACCTCTTTGATTGGAGGAGGACGATGAGGATGAAGTTTATTCTACCCCTTTTTGTGCATTGGAAATCTCCATGGGAGGAAAACCACAAGATGAGGATGATATGATTGAAAATTTGACTCGAAGTCCACCTCCCAGTGTATCACCATTAGAAGAAATAGTAAGAGAAACCCAAAACAACCCCTCAACTAATCTTTGTGTGGTTGGCCCTACTCTCCATGTCAAAAATATAGAGTTCGGCCTAGAAAGAACATTGAAAATCAATCCATCCCTATCTACTTCCCAGGAGAAGGAGTTGTGCAACCTACTGGGAAAACATCTAGATGCCTTCACCTGGGGTTATAATGAGATGAAGGAAGTACACTCTTCAGTATGTACTAATCATATATACATCAAGGAAGATTGCAATCTAGTCAGGCAACCTCAAAGGAGGATGAACCCAACACTTAGAGATATTGTTAAGGAAGAACTGCAGAAATCGCTTGATGCAGGATTTATCTATCCCATTTCTGACAATGAGTGGGTCTCTCCTTTAGTGCTGGTGCCAAAGAAAAATGGTAAGTGGAGAATATGTGTTGACTATCAAGAATTGAACAAAGCCACTAAAAAGGACCACTTTCCTTTACCTTTCATAGATCAAGTGTTAGACGATCTGGCAAGGAAAAAGTTTTTCTCTTTCCTAGATGGGTTTAGCCAGTACAATCAGATTCAAATCAGCCCGGAAGTCCAAGATAAGATCACTTTCACTTGTCCTTGGGGTACCTTTGCATACTGGGTCCTTCCTTTTGGTTTGTGTAATGCTCCAGCCACTTTCCAAAGAGCGGTATTGAGTATATTTTCTAAACTGGTTCATGATGCAGTAGAAATATACATGGATAATTTTACTCCTTATGGCCTTGACTTTCAGGAAGCTTTATCTAACCTAGGAAAAGTTAGGTATAAATGTATTGGGATGAACCTATCCCTCAGTCTAGAAAAATGTGAATTCTTGATGACCGAAGGGACCGTGCTAGGTCATGCAATATCTCAACAAGGACTACAGGTGGACCCCAACAAAATTGCCATCATTGAAAGGGTCCCACCTCCTCAAAAGGTGAGAGATGTTAGAAGTTTCCTAGGCTTAGCCAAATATTATAGGACATTCATTAAAGACTTTAGCCAGATAGCCTCTCCTTTGTTTGGCCTCTTAGGCAAAGATGTTGAGTTCATATGGTCAAAACACTGTCAAGAAGCCCTAGATACCTTGAAAAGCAAGCTAGTGACTGCCCCAATTCTCAGAGGCCCAAATTGGGCCCTACCCTTTCACATTCACATAAATGCCTCGAACAAAGAAATAGGAGTAGCCTTAGGACAAATTGATGAAAATTTACCTTATGCCATATACTTTATAAGCAAAAACTTGGCAAAGGCAGAGTTAAACTATACAGTGATCGAGAAGGAATGCCTAACTGTCGTGCATTCCTTAAACAAATTCAGACATTATATCACAGGCTATAAAACCTTTGTGCACACTGATCATGCTGCAATTAGACATTTAATGAACAAATGAGTTGTAAATGCTTGCATTATTATATGGTTTCTTTTACTGCAGCAGTTTGATTTGACAATTATTGATAAGCATGGTAAAGAGAATGTTGTTGATGACTTTTTGTCTAGAGTGAATTTGCCTGCAGGTGAAGAAGGAACGGTGGATGACCAAATGTCAGATGAACACCTATTTTCTATAATAGTACTCTCTCCATGGTTTTCTGATATAGCAAACTACTTGGTTTCAGCACAGTTCCCACCACACCTATCCTCAAAAGAGAAAAGCAAGATAGTAAGCAAAAGCGCCCCTTTCACCTAGATTGGGAGCAATCTCTTCAAACTTGGCCCAGATCAGATTTTCAGAAGATGTGTCAGGGAGGAGGAAGTCTTTGACATCCTCTTGACCTATCATGATGGGCCTTGTGGAGGTCATTTTGCAGTGAAAAGAACTGCCTTCAAGATATTGAAAGCGGGCTACTACTAGCCCACTCTTCATCAGGATGCGAGGAGATGCACGAGCCAGTGTGATCGATGTCATAGGATGGGGAAACCCACTCCAAAGGATGAAATGCCCATGCAACCTCAGGTGACCTTTGAGCCATTTGAGAAGGGGGGCATGGACTTTGTGGGACCTATCAACCCCCTTTCCAAGTAGAAGTAGTACATCATTATGTGCACCAACTACTTGACAAAGTGGGCAAAGACAAAAGCAATCAAAGTAGCAACAGAAGAAAATGTAGCTAATTTTTTGAGAGAAAACATATTCTAAAAGTTCAGGTATCTGAGAGAGTTGGTCATAGACCAAGGTAGTCAATTCACTTCTAGCCTGATTAAAGACCTGCTCACACATCATAAGTTCAAGCACAGGACTTCCACCACTTACCATCCACAAGCCAATGGGCAAGTGGAAGTCACTAACAGATCTTTGGAAAGGATCCTAACCAAGGTAGTGAGCAGCAGTAGAAAAGACTGGGCGGACAGATTAGTTGAGGCCACTTGGGCCTACAACACAACATGGAAGACCACCACCGGGTTCACACCCTATGAACTGGTCTATGGGAAGAAGGCTTTGTTGTCAATAGAGTTTGAATTCAATACGCTAAGGATGGTAGCTCAGCTGGACCTAGACCTCAGCCATGCGCAAAAGGAGAGATTACTTCAGCTCAATGGATTGGATGAATATAGATTGAAAGCCCTTCTCCATATAGAGGTAGTTCAGCTTCAGAGAAAGATATGGCATGACAAAAATATCAAGGAGAAGCAATTCTAAGAGGGAGATTGGGCACTATTCTATGATTCAAGACACAAAGATTTCAAAGGCAAGTTGAGGACAAGATGGCTGGGACTACACTGTGGAGAAATGCAATGACAATGGTTTAGTTCTGATCAGAACCATTGATGATGAAGCCATTTGCATGCTTGTCAATGGACATCGATTGAAAGTCTACAAGAAACCCCCCTCCAAGCAAGGGTTTATTGAAGAATTGAATAAAATAATGATGGTAGTGGAGCATGTCTTAGCTTCCACTTCACCCACTCATTGAAGAAAAAGAAAAAAGAAAAACAAAGAATAAGGACCCAAGTGAAAACCTCCATGAGGTGCTTGAGTCCCATCATTGGGTTGAAAACCTCTTCTGAGGTGGCCCATTGGTGTCAAAAAAAAAAGAGGAAAAAGAATAAGATGCCTGGGTGAAAACCTCTATGAGGCACCCAAGGCAAGCAATTAAGGTGAAAACCTCTCTGAGGCGCCCTAGTTGTTTTCAAAAAAAAAAAAAGAGAAAAAATGAATTTCTATTACATTGCAGGTTTGTAGGAGGACTACAGGGAGTAGAAGAAGGTGCCGAGGGAACCCTGACATTCACACCAACACCCATCTCACCCTCTCCACACCTTCCTCCATTGTATTTGGCATCTCTTTCACCCCACTGTACTTTTTTTCCAAAACTATGTTTTCTACAGGAGGCTCCTATAGGAATTACAAAGAGACAAAAATGTCTACAAAAGGAAGTCTGAGGGACCAGGAGAGCTTCATGAGGAACTTATCATCCCTATTACCACCTTCAAGCCTCCTTGCTATCATTTCCAAGCTTGCATCACACCTGTAAGCATCATTTCTTTTCCTATCCAAGAAAAACACAGAAAAAACAGTTTTCCATTATGAAAAAAAATTTTAAAAAAAAATAAAAGGAAAAAGGCACCAATAACCTTACCTGAAGTTTACCTATTTTCCCTCCATCATGCATGACACCTTTGACATTATTCTCGAGCTCCAAGCATAGGGAAAAGCTGAAATTTCAAGGGGATAAGTAGCTACAGGAACCCCTGTAGGAATTCCTATAGCAGCTGATCCCATAGAAGTCCAGCACCAATAGCAAAAGAGTGCACATATGCAGGTTGAAGAGGCACATGCAGCTCAAGTCCAGTAAAGGAAGAATGTGAAAAAACACACAACAACACATCAGCTAGTAGAGATAGCATGCATAAAGGGAAATGAAGGCATGCAGCAGAGAGAGACACAACACCTCACAACAAATACACTCGGATCACAGGTAAGTAACTAAATCACTCCTCTATTTACATTTGTGTAATTAGGAGTCATACGAAGGCAATGAGATGGTTGAGATTGAATGAGGGAAAGGTGGCCAGTTAACTTGGCCACCTTCATCTAGTTGACTCCACTCATCCGAGATGTCACCCACATGTGTGCACAGTCAACCCAAGAAAAGATGCCAAGGACAAGTAGTGGAGAAAGAGTAAACTCCGGTGCAATTATGAGGGATGATTATGAGGAGGGGCCATGATGACTAAGCAGGTGGGGACCAACATTTCGAATATGGCCAACGTACACCTTGCCAGCTCAGCACTCATAACTAAAAATATCCATAAAGGGTAATAAGCACTCCTCCCTGCATATTCTCACCACCTTTTCTTCATTTCCTCCTCGTAACTCGTCTACAACAGCCTTCTTGTGCCCCCATAGCCTTGTAACCACCATCCTCCATCGATTTCCTCGCTATCTTTTCCCTCGGCATTTTCTACAGGAGCACCTATAGGAAATCTATAGGAGCACCTACATGAAATCTACAGGAGGGACAACATGCTTCTACAAGAGGGGCAGTGAGCCATTTTGAAGGGAGAAAACACGGTCTTTTGCACGAAATTCAGTCTGAAGAGGTAGGTTTCATGTATGCCCCCTATTGAATATCAATATATGAAAGAGGTTCTCTCAATTTGAGGATGAAATCAGTCTTTAGGAGGGCAGAAAATACATTAAAAAAAAATTTGTTTATTTAAAAAAAAAAACACAGTCTCCTCTGATTTTATTTTTCTCAAAAACTCTCTGTCTCCACCTCCATATTTTGTTTTTTTCAAAAAGAAAAGGTAGTATGATAGGAGGGTTTATGAGAAGGGAGCCCACTAACTCCACTAGGCTCCATGCACATCCTCAAGTAGTGGACATATTCACAAGGGCAAACTGGATGACCTTCTTTGAGAAATTACGAGGGTTTGATGAGGAGATTGCCCAAGAATTTTCTCTCCCTTTGGTCCCTCACACAAGAACATATGCCACTATAACCATTAGAGGCCTCTCCATATAAATAACCCCATAATTCATCAGTAGGGTCACTACCCTTCCTCTTGGGCTGCCTTGGAGTAAAGATGAAAAACCCACTGGCCAGGCTACCAGGAAGAAATTTTTCCAAAATAATGAAACCCCCGTTGAAGATAAAAATGGAATTAGAAGGGCTAGTATACCATATCCCTGGGATGAGGTTAGCGACCAAATAGTCAAATACATTTCTTGTGAGGGGAGGCACAACATTGTTTATGGTTATCATTTCAGAATCCTCCATGACTTGACGTATGGCATGGATACCCCAGCACCTCAAAAGCTCAGCATCCCTTATTTTCTCCTTCAGTCCCTCATTGACTCCAACACCAAGGTAAAAGTAGGAAATTCAGGGCAGTTAGCTCACCATGGCTTAATCAAACTCCTAGTAGAGGAACCCCTCCATACCTTCACACTCCCTATAGCATGGAAAGTTTTCCGAAATATGACAGCTAAGGATGACATAAAAGCATTAACCTATGATGTCAGTCCTACTGGTAGTGAGGAGGAAGAACAACAAGGAGGAGAAGGTGAAGCTAGTGGTGACATAGCAAAGTAAGAAAGGAACGAGGAAGGAAAATAAAAAGAGGAGGGCAAAGTTGAAGAGACTGAAAAAGAGGGAGAAGAAGGAGAAAAGGAGGCAGAGAAGGCAGAGCAAGGGGAAGAGTCCCCTGAGACTTTGGAAAGAGCGGCAATAGTTGCTGATCTGAAAATCACCCTTGAGTGACCTCAGTTAAATAATTATTGAATGAAGGTATTACAGACTCATGTGCTGGTGTGTGTTTATGTTATTTTAGGCAACAGATCGATCAGATTGGAAAATACACAGACACTGGAAATATGGAAAATAGCAGAGAAACACAGTAAGCAAATACAAGAACACAACAATTAATAAGGAGTTCACCCTATCCTCCAGGGCTACATCTCCAGTCTAGCTTTCAGTGGTGGCCTTCGTTTATTGTGTCTTTAAAGCAGAGAATTACAATGAGGAGCTCAATCTGAGTCTCCTGAAACATAAATGATGCTTGGTAAGGTGGTTCTTGGATTCCCCAAGCCACTAGGGTGCACAGACTCCTTTCCTTACTAGCTCTTAACCTCTCTGATCTTTAATGAGAGGAGCCCAATGTGGTTCTCAGTTCCCGATAGATCCTCTTAGGGATTGCTCGATGCTGCCTTGTGCTACAGGTCAGCTTGGCTCTCCGTCTTTTCTGCTCTTTGCTTCACTGTCTTTTCACTTCTCTATCTTCATCTTCTTCTCTCTCTAGTCCTTTCTGTTCTCTGTTCATGGCTTTAAAGCCAGTTGATCTCACGACTGTTCAATTCCCCTTCCACCTCTGTCGGATCGTCTGCTGCTATTCACTTGGAACTCCCTGTCTCTGTGCCATGGTCATCGGCTCACAGGGAGTGGCCACTTGTCCTCTCACGAACTGTGCCAGCTCTTCCTCGTCGGTTTGGTTCTTTTGTTACATCAAGAAATGACTCATCTGCCACCTCAATGGTCAAATCATACATCAAATCCTTCTAGATCACAACTTAATCCCCTGTCAAATCCAGTTCTTTCATCGGGCACGTTCTTAGCCATTAGATCTGGAGCCCCCAGATCTGACATCATTCGCTCATATCCTGCAGTTGACTTGCTCGACCATTAGTGTGCGATGAGTGGTGGTTTTCTCTCTCCTCCACTTGCCACGCGTCGAGCGCTGAATGGAATTGCTAGGTTTCAGCCAAATCCACTTACCGCCCAAGGGTGCCCCCCAATATACTGCCAGTTTTGGAGCACGGGTCCCGCCTTTAGCCTTTAATATTTTCCCCATGGTTTTCCCAGCCTCCATGCGACCGGGCGCTTAGGGGCTTTCCTTCTCGAGGGGTTTTGCCTAGTGATGCGCAATTAGTGCTAAGCGCTAAGCACTAATCACACATCAGAAACTGCCTCCTTTTCCAAATCTGGGCTTCCCAAGTGCCAGTTTCACCTCCTACACGGTCTCCATGGGCCTCAGTCAGCGCACTTTGACCGGGGTCCTCATCGTTCCTCGTTGGCTGCCAACTGCCACTAGTCAGAGGTCTTTCTGATCACTTTGTGCTCTTTGAATTCAAAGTTTTTGTCCCGATCTGAATATAGTCATGGTTCTCTGATAATTCTTCATGGATCCAATTTGGATCATGGCCTTCCCACTAAAAACTCTTTTGGACCACCAAAAGTTGGTTTTCAAGCATTAACTAAGTGAGGGTACTGTTGTCTCACTTGTCCAATCTCAATCCACTTTGCACTACTCGGCTTTGAACCTTTGAGCCCAATTCTGAGGTACTCAACATCTCCTCTACGGGTCGTCCTCACCTTCCTATCTAGCACTATGTCTTCCTGCAGTTCATTAAGATATTCAAGTAGTAAGTCATCAATAGAAGGCAACTGATTTTTCTCTTTGGGATCCTCAATTAGAGAAGGTTAAAACAATCTCAAGCAATCTGCATTTATGACTGAGTAGATGTGCATGTAAGCTGGTAGATCAAGGCAAAAAAAATTCTCACCAATCTTCTCAAGTATTTTGAAATGTCCATACCTGATAGGCTTTAGATTTTTACCTTCACCTTGCATCCTGTCCTTGCTGATATACAGCCAGACTTGGTCACCAACTTGGAAACTATGCTCCATCCGATGCTTGTCATGCCTGGCCTTGTAGTTGGCTTGGCTCTTTTCCAGCTGTTCCTGTACTGCCTGGTGGATCTCCTAGATTTGTTCAATGAACCTAGTTGCCTTTTCCACATCACTGTGTCCATCAACTGTGGTATCTTTACCAAAGACAAAATCTAAAGGAGACCTTGGTATGAAACCAAAATAGATCTCAAAAGGAGTTCTCTGTGTAGAAGAATGTTTTGCTCTATTGTAAGCATGTTGCACATAACACAAATGTTCATCCCAAAGCTTAGGATGTTTGCTACAATATCGTCTGAGTAACTAGATCACTATCCTGTTAACTACTTCTATCTGGCCATCAATTTGTGGATGAAAGGCTATGCTTTTCTTCAGTTTGGTGTCCATCAGTTCCCATGGACTTGACCAAAACTTTCCTACAAATCAGGTGTCTCGATCAAATACAATGGAAGTGGGTAATCCAAAATGAACCCATACATGTTCAAAGAACAATTTTGCACTTTGTTCAGCTATAATTTGTTTGTTACAAGGTATCAAAATACACATTTTGCTGAACCTATCCACAACAACATATAGATAATCATGACCTCTCCTAGATTTAGACAATCCTCCAACAAAATCCATGGAAACACTTTCCCAAGGGTGAGAAGGAACTGGTAGTGGAGTGTACAAGCCTAGTTTTCTATTGCTGGGCTTTCTTTTATCACATATAGTACACCCTCTTATGTATCTAGAAACTGTCTCATTCATTTTTGGCCAATAACAAAATCTTTGCAGCTATGCAACTATTTTACTTACCCCAAAGTGACCTAATATCAGAGAAGTGTGTGCTTCCCTAATTAACTTTACTCTCTTAGTTTGTGGAATGCAGAGTTTCCCACAATGGTATAAGAGTCGGTCCTTCACATGATAATCCAATTCTTCTGCTCGTTTTCTTGACTTAAAGTTGCATATACATCCTTAAAGTCTATATCTTGAGCATATTGTTCAACGTAACTTTCATGTAGCACAAAATTATGCTTAAGTATAGTAGATGCATCTACAATGGGTCTAGATAACATGGCTGCAACTTTATTATGTATGCCCTTTTTATATCTGACAACTAAATGAAACTGTTGTAGAAAACCCATCCATCTGTAGTATCTTGATTGCCGCAACTTAGTTTGGGAGTGTAGATATTGAAGTGGTTGATGATCAGTATTTATTATTGTCTCTTTGCCCATTAAGTAATGTTTCCACTTTTTCACACTCTGAACTAATGCATACAACTCTTTGTCATATGTAGGATAGTTAACTACTACAGGATTAAAAGTCTCAGAATGGTAACAGATGGGTTCACCATGCTATGTCAACACTGCTCCCATGGCATAATCGTTGACATCTGTTTGGATCTCAAATGGTCTTTGCAGATCAAACAGTGCTAGTGCAGGTGTTGTACTAATCTTTTCTTTCAAGGTGTTGAAGGCTTTCTGATGTTTGCCTCCCCACTGAAACACCTTGTTCAATCTTGTTAAAGCATGTAAGGGAACTAAAATTGAGGAAAAGTTAGAAATGAACTTCCTCCAATATTGTGCTGCCCCTAAGAAGCTTCTTACTTCTGTAGAAAACTTGGGTTTAGGCCAGTTTACAATGACTGCCACCTTAGAGGGATCTATTTTCAATTCACCACCCCCTACTATATGACCCAAATAATTTAGAGATGTTTTACAAAATTCACATTTTGAGAGTTTAACATGAATTTTTTCTCTTTTCAAAACATCTAATGTCTGCTTAACATGCTTTAAGTGTTCTTCCCACATTTTACTAAAAATCAGAATGTCATCCAAACACACAATAACAAAATCATCAAGAAAAGGTCTGAGTACATCATTCATTAATCTCATGAAAGTAGCAAGAGCATTAGTTAAGCCAAAAGGCATAACCAACCACTCATACAATCCCTACTTTGTT
>APFE031500666.1:48771-61161 GCA_000404065.3 Pinus taeda
GAATCAAGTGCTCCTAATGAAATCAAATTTTTCCTTAAATCTGGTACATGCCTCACATCAGTTAATATTCTAGTTGTCCCATCAAACATTTATAGGTGTATGCTTCCAATCCCAACAATATTTCATGTTACATTATTACCCATGTACACAACTCCATCATTAATTGATTTATATTCTTTAAACCATTCTTTATGGATACACATGTGGTTTGATGCACCAGAATCTAACAACCAATGTTGACCATGATTTGACACATTAACTGACAATACTTCATCACTCATACCTGAACCAGATGCCGAACCTGTATCTGTCGTATTGGCCTCCTTCTTCTCTGTCGAAGACTCTGCTTTTGAAGTTTGCTGCTGTCGCTTCCAGCAGTCCTTCTTTAAATGCCCTGACTTGCCACAAAACCAGCACTTTAGCTTACTCTTCTTTCCTTTCGACTTTGAACGTGAGTCGCTCGGCTTCCTGGGGCGTCTTTCTTTCGAACGACCTCTAACCATCATAGCTTCTGATGTAGAGGTTTCGGAATGTGACCTCCTCCTTGTTTCTTCCGATAATAAGGATGCAACTACATCATCAAACTCAATAGTTTCTGATGAACTAAGACTTATAGAAGTAACAAAATGATCCCATGACTCAAGCAACGAGCACAATAAAGTAATAGCTTTATCCTCGGATGGAATTTTTACTTTGTAATTGCACAAGAAGAGTATTAAAAGCATTTAAATGACCAGCAATCGATGTACCTTCCTTCATTCACAAACTGTACAACTGTCGCTTCAGGAGAATCCTATTGGTTAAGGATTTGGTCATGTACAGTTTCTCCAGTTTCGTCCACAAAACAACAGCTGTTACCTCCGACACGATATTAAACAGGACATCGTCCGCCAGGCATAATCGAATAGCACTTACTGCTCTTTCATCCATCTCATCCCACTCATCGTCTGTGATGTTGTAAGGTTGTTTGGATTTACCCATTAATGCCTTTACCACGCCTTGTTGGACAAGCAGGTCATTCATTTTCACCTTCCAGATCTCGAAATTATTCTTGCCATTAAATTTCTCAATTTCAAACCGGGTGTTTTGAGTTTTCGCCATTTGTATCAATCAAAAACAATAATCTCCACAAACCAATGTTTCAATATCAGCAATTAGCAAAACAAACTGCCTACGCCTTTTTGTCTTTGCCTTTAAAAAAGAGCTGAGTTATAATACAAAAAACTGAATATCAATATGCACGGGAACAATGCGCCTTTATTTTGAGCTATTGTTTAACCAACGATTACGCGCTATTGGAAACAACACTCCAAACCAAAAAAAAATTAGTGCAGGTTTACCAACACTACGTATTAAAAAAATGGGCACGCGTTCAATTGCTATGAAAATGTGGCATCGTTCAACATCTACTAAAATTTCTGAATATGTGATTTGTGTACACCAACCAATGGACGGCTCCAGCAATCAGGTAATACACCAATAAAGAATCCACGCTTCCGCAAGCTTCCCAAAAAATGAAGCTCTCTAAACTGGTATCCATGCTTCCGCGGCCTTTACACTGATATCTGACACTTTACAGTCGTTGTTTCAGGCAGAGAAGTATCCGATGGTAGATCGCAGAGTTTGAAACACCAAACAGGGGATCTCAATAATGCCTCGCGCCTCTGAGAGTCCACAGACAAACGCCCACGCTGATTTTAGTTTCTCAGCTCAAACATTCATGGGAGCAAGCTACAACTCTATCGCCACACAGCTCCACGCTTTTGCGCTCCACCTTTAGCACGCTCATCAGTTGCGCCACGCCTCCAACTGCTCTGATACCACTTGTTGGAGATCAGATGCACAACAGATTCAAACATATAAACAGCAAGTAAATCATGCACATAAACACAGAGGAATTTAACATGGTTCACCCAACCAATATGGGCTACGTCCACACAACATAGGCATCGGCAATTTTATTAATGAATCAGGAGATTACAAAATTAAATCCTCACAAAACTCTCACCCTCATAGCAAACAATCCGAATGGTTGCCTGTTATATAGCAAAGAGGATCTAACTGCCTCATAAATCCTCTCAACTCAAATTTAGGATGCATTAACTCCCTCCCAACAAACTGGAGCTAATCTAGGAACTGATTCCTATTGTTGTCATCAACTGATATTTTGCCTATCTTATGCAAAACAGAAAATCTCAACACTTTTTGCGTGGAGTTGCGATCTTGGAAACCTCTATATTGGTTTGTGACTCCGTAGATTATTTGGGTGTTTCCTTGGTGCCTACAAACATTTGATGAATGTTTTGGTGAATCTATATTTTATTGTGGTTTGGTGTTATTTTAATTGTTGATTTAGATTGGTAACCTGGTATTGGTTGATGGTGGTGGTATTGATCTGGGTATTACTCGTATTTCACTGATAATTGTGTACATGCTTGGGGTTCTCCTTTATTATTTATTAATAAAATATTTCAAATGTTAAATCTAATTTTTTAAAGTAAAAACCATTTTTATTTTATTTTATTTAATTTATTAACTCTATAATTATCAAAATAAGTCAAACTAAAATTATTAATCAACAAATAAAAATAATAAAACCATTTTTTTTAATCATTAATAAAAAATAATAATAATAAATGAATTAAAATTCAACCAATTAAGAAAAGTAAATTAAAATGAAAAAATAAAATACTTATAAAATAAGGAAAAAATTAAAATAAAGAAAAATAGCTAATTTAGTGTATATATAGAGAGAGATCCACGGGGCCTTGGTAGAAGGTGATTGGGTGTTATTTTAAGCACTTCCTTGACTGAAAAGTCCAGTTCTCCCTGCCTAAACGGGTGATATATTAGACATGTTTGAAGATGTTAGTCCTACCCAAGTTACTATATATATTATATATTATATATATATATATATATATATATATTATATTATATTATATATATATATATATAGACGAGAGAATGAGAGAAATAAATTAGTAAATTATTAAGAAGACAGGGCTAAGAACTTGCAATTGTTAATTTTTTAGCCATCGTCTTTGTTTAGATTACTAGGCCTATTTCGATTTCTATGGCTTCCCTAAACTTGTGGTGATGGAAATGATTAATCCTAACAATGACATGGGCCTCTTCAATGTGATGTGATGTTTAGTCTTTTATGCATGTTCTTTGAGAGCTCGAGAGGGGGTCCTATGTTTGATGTTGGTTGTGTGCTCATGAATCCTTTGATTTATTGAGCGTCTCACCAATTAAGGGAGTTCCACAAAAACATGGGATAACATAAAACCCTTTCATATCTTTCGTGTCCACAAGACATACATATTTAAAATAATAAATGATAATTTAATTTAATTTTTTTAATTTACATATGTTTCTTTCCTATGCTTAATTTTTATATTTTAATAAAATTATATTTTCATAATTGTTATAAATATATTTAAATAATGGTATAAGTAAAGTGTTTGTATAAATAAAAAATTAAGATCAAATTTAAAGCTTTGGCTCAGAAAAGGTATGTGAGGGATGGTAGTCGATGTTGGGTCAAGGGTTTCATCAATAATTTTCTAAAGAGTTTTCGCGATTCCGCTTGATTTCGTAAGGATTTTAGGTCAATTTAACACTTTGCAAGGTCTTAAGGATTAGCGATGAGTGCCCCAATGGGGGGGTTGGTCGCCCCTCCTTCAAGAACGATATGACATGAAATTTAAAGAAGAATTTTGATCGTACGAATATACCTGGAGGTACTGGTATAGAAAACAACTTCTCAATTATGGGCATATAGTGGCAAGTTGAGTTGTGAAGTAAATGTATAGCAAAGGTGGTTGGAAACCATAAGTTCATAATTCCCCCACTCTGTTTGGAATCTCATCACCAACATATAAAGGACCATGCCTCCATTTGCAAGTTTGTTGGAGGATGGCCTACAGAAAAAGAGCTTGAGCGGTGGATTCAACAGAAATGGCAACCTAAAGGAGAAATAGACTTGACGTTAAGAGCAAAGAGGTTTTCACGGTGATCTTCTCCAACCTTAAGTATAAAAATAGGGCTTTTGAGGGCGGTCCCTATTTTTTTAATAATGCAAGACTATACATGTGACACTCAGAAGAATGCTTCAATCCCGATAAGGAAGAGTTTTTGGCAGTGCCTGTTTGGGTAAGACTTTATTCTCTCCCCATGGATTTTTGGATTCCATAAATTTTGGAGGGTATAGGAACGGTATTAGGTAAATTTGTCAAAGTATCATGGGTCACTAAGCAGGGGAGGCTTATGTGTTATGTATGACTTTGTGTGCATATGAATATTTCAAAACCTTTGTCGGAGTCAATTGACCTTGAATACCAAGCGGAAATCTGGACACAATATTTAGATTATGAACACATTCCTTTTTCATGTCACCATTGTCATGAGCATGGACATATATTTAGAGATTGTCTAGCTCGTAAGAAAGAACAACATGGTTTGGGTTTGGATTTAAATGAGGGTTTTACAAAGGTTTCCTCTAGAATACGGTCTAATCAAGGCAGAGGTGCTCAACCTATGAAACCAATGGAGGATAAAAATACTTTTGCAGTTCTAAAAGATATGGAGGACCGAGAAGCCTTACCAGATGATGTACAAATGCTAGAAATAGCTACAACACTTGCAAGTGAGACACATGCGCAAAAGATAAAGTTACCATACACAGACTCTGAGGAAATGACGACTGATTTTTTCTTCAATCTTCCTGGTATTGAAGAAATTATAACATATAAGGTAAATTTTGAAAAGAATTTAGCTAATATTCTAAATGATTATGCTATGGAAGATTTGGTGGAATTATCCAATGAGAAAAAGGAGTGTTATCCAAAGGCATATCTTGATTGGAAGAATAAGCATCGACAAATTGCAGAAGGGGGTAATGAGATCCAAGCAAGGCAAGCATCAAAGGAGAAAGGTAAATAGTTGCTTGTTAAGGATACAAAGTGAAAAGGCAAAAAGTCGACGCGTGAACTACTTCAAAATACCAAGGATAAGCTAATAAATTCAGGACAAACTACAATGATTTCAAAGTTTTTTTATCCTTCTCAAAGAGTATCACAATGAAAATCATAACTTGGAACATTAAAGGTTTAAATAGTAAGGGGAAGCCATGTTATTTGCAGGATAGGATGAAGGCTGGAAATCCTAAAATGATAAATTTGCAAGAAACTAATATTTCAATGAAAAAATCATGTGAAATAAGTGTTTAATGTTGGAGGGATTACAAACTTTTGGCACTTGACGCCCAAGGCAACGCAAGTGGACTGGAAATTTTGTAAAATACGTTGGAAGTTATTTTTCTAGACTGGTTAGCTAGTCCATGAATTTTGACTGGTATATTTTGATATATTGGTTCCAAAGAAGTTGTAAGCCTCATTATGATGTATGGTCCTTCAATTGTAGGAGAAGAATTGGTTTTTTTGGAGAATATCAAGGTGCACAATAATTAAATCTTGGAATCTATCTCAATCTTAAGAGGAGATTTTGTTTGCATTCGAGTTTTGGATGAAAATAAGTGAGGGTTTGCAAGTTGGACCCTGAACTGGTTTCTTTTAGCAAATTTTAGGTGCAGTTGGTGGATTTACCCACTATTAACGACATTTTCACTTGGAATAATAGAAGAGAGGGAAAACATCATTTGGATCAATTTTTAGTTTCAAAAGTAGTTATGGATAAAGGCATCTACATTGAAGTGGCCATTCTTCCTTATCTTGGATCAAAGCATTGACCTATACATGTGGAGATAAACCTTAAGAAATCTCCTCATAATAGGCCCTTCCATTTTGATTTTTTTTTGCTTCAGACACCAAATTTTGTAGAGAAGGTGAAAGTCTAGTGGGAGGAAATCAACGTTTGAGGTAAAAACAAAATGCACACATTCCAATTGAAACTAAAGGAATTAAAAGAAAATATTATATTATGGAAGAAGGAAGATTTTGGTAACATTTTTGTGGAGAAGCAAAAATTGGAATGCCAGATGCAACAAATACAACAATGCATGATTCTTGAAGGTCTTACTTCAGAGTTAGTGTTGGACGATGGGATTATGTTAAACAAATTAGAATTACAAAGGCAATAGGACAAAACACTTTGGCGAAAGAAATCTAGAGTGCAGTGGTTGAAGGAGGGAGAGAATAAGTCCAAGTTTGTCCATAAATTTATGGTTTAATGTTGGTGTTTCAATCGGATTTTTTCAATAACTGGTAGGGATAGTTTGTGTAAACTTGAACACAAGTATATTGAAGAAGAATTTCTTGCTTTTAACAAAAAATTACTTACAAAGCCTTTTCTTAATCAACGACTAATTTAAAAAAAAAAAATCTAGACTCTATTCCTAAACTTATGAGCAAGGAGAAAAACTTTGCTCTGATGAGACCGATTTATTTTCAAGAAGTGGAGGATGTGACTATGGACATGCCTCAGAATAAGGCTCTAGGGTCAAATGAATACACTTCAAATTTTTTTAAGGCATGTTGGAGGTTTTTAAGTAGGGAGATCCATGAAGTGGTGTAGGAATCTAGAAAATTGCAGGCAATATGGAGCGATCTCAATGCAACCTTTATCTCTCTAATCCCTAAGGTAGGAAAATATGAGGAACCTAGTGGATTTTGACCCATTTCTTTATGAAATATTATTTATAAGGTCATATCTACTAATATTGTAAATCGTTTGAAACCTCTTTTGAAGGAGCTCATATCTCTGAAACAAAGAGGTTTTGTGGAAGGTAGATAAATTTCAAATGGTACAATTGCAATCCATGAGTTAATCAACTATTTGAAGAGTTCAAAGAAACTAGGTATGATGATTAAACTCGATTTGCCTAAGGCTTATGACCAAATTAGTTGGGATTATTTGCCGCAGGTCCTTGACGCTTTTGGTTTCTCTTAGCACTGGATTTCCTTGGTGCACTCTCTTGTTTCTACACCTTTCTTCTCCATTTTGACTAATGGCTCCCATTTTGGCACCTTTAACTCATCGCATGGTCTTAGGAAGGGTCACCTTTTGTCTCCTTTTTTATTTATTCTGACTATGGAAGGGCTTGTGCATTCTTTCTCAAACTCCTTTTTTAGAGGAACTCCCAAAGGTCTATGCATTTTTGGTGATGATCTACCCATGACTCACCAGAAATTTGTTAATGATGTCTGTTTGTTAGGTCGAAGTACTCTTAGAGAAGTCAAAGAGGTCTGTTCCATGCTATCAAGTTTTATGGAAGCCTCAATCACCCTCATACATAATGAGAAGACTAGTATATTCTTTTCTAATGTCAAAGAGTAGATACAATGTCATTTGACCCAAGTGTTGGAATTTCAGAGGGCCTCTCTTCCTTCCAAGAATCTAGCGGTACCTTCAGTCTTCAATCTAAAAATAGTTTCTTGCTAGTAGGATCTTCTTCTAAAACTCACAAATAAAGTAGACAATTGGGCATTGTGTGCATTGAATTTTGCAGGGAGATTAATCCTCACTAAGACAATGTTGCAGGCCATTATTGATCCAAAATGGCTTTTGGATAGACTTCTAAGTCTAGGTGTTCCTCACAAAGGAAAATGAAATTCCAAGGATGCTCCTGGAAATAGTCCCATTGTGTAGACTTTTTCATTTTGAATCTACTGCAACTTGAATGGGCTAAAATAAACTTCGAATGCAAAAGTTATCCCAAAAAGAAGATGCCCTTTATCCTTTGAAAAAGAGGCAAAATCTTCAACAACAAAAACTGGCAAAAAACCCTTATAAAGGGAAATTGCATCGGAGATGGTCCAAGAGGTGAACTTAAGCGGAGGCGGAAGAGACCCCAATTTTCGATCCCCGACGTATCGGGTCGAGGCAGACATATGTAAATAACATAAGGAAGGGACCCCGAGCTGATGTGACATTGCGATCACCGATATCGGCGTTGGCGGATCGATGTCGGCGATCGGTGTAGTCAATAGACAAAAACTCTGGTTCGTTAGAAATGCGATATGCGATAATGCGATATGCTGAACAGCGTGCGATCTCAGCGGTCAGATTGGAAATGAGATCAACGGCCAGGATTAAATCGGCGGCCAGGAGATCGGCGATCCCCGACACACAGGGCCGATGCGATAGCAATATGCAATGTGATCTGGACCATCCGATCGAAGATCAAATCAACGGTCCAGATTAAATTGGCGATTGGCGATCCCCAATAGCAGGCCTATACGATTTGTGATTGTGATAAGCAATAAGGGCTAGACTCAATGGGATTATGGACCCGATTGCATAAAATTTGAAGTCCAGAAACACAGGATTTCTTTATATTTCCTGTGTATTGGGATTTTTTATCACTTCGCCATGCAATAGAGAATTACGATAAAATGGTGGACCCTATGGGTTTATAAGGGCGATTTAATGGAATTTCAAGTCCAGATTTCATGCCTGATAGTGTTTTCCTGTGTATTTCTCGTAAAATGTTGTGTATTGGGATTTTGTCCCATTTTTGGGTTTTTGCCTAGAAAAAGGCCCCGAATCCCCTGTAACGGCCCCTAATCATCATGCCACGCTGCAAGCGGGCATTTTTGGCAGACAATGATGCGTTTGAAGCCGCAGAGCCAGATGGCCAGTCGAATAGACAACGCGTAGAGAAGCCGCAGGGCTACAGAGGGATGATTATACGCAGAGAAACAACTGGGGGAAGCTGAAAAGCCGGAAAAGTACCTCAAAGGAGCCAAAGAGCACGATTGAGGGAATAAGCTTGCAAAAGCAGGCAACACAAAGAGCTGAGAGAGTTTTTGGAGTCACTTGGAGGTCAAGTGAACCAGAGAGCATGATTGACAGGCAGCAAAGCTGCAAAATGTCGCTGGAAGGTTGCTAAAGGTCGTTGGGAGGTCTAGTGAACCACTGATGCACGCAAAGGCCGAGAGAGAGCTCAAAGAAGCCAAAGCCGAGAGCCAAGAGCCATGAGCCAGAGCCAAAGCCAGAAAGCCGAGAGCTTCAAAGCCAGGGATAAGATGGTGTCTAAACCCATTGTGTTCTGTGTAAACCAATGGAGTTGAGCGAGGAGCTTGTAAAAGGACTATTGCCATAATCCTAGAGAGACTAGTCGAGTTGACTAGAGCTCACGGAGACGTAGCCCAAGAGTTTTGGGCGAACTCCTAATTAAATTGTTGTCTTATGCGTTTGTTATTTGCTACATTGTTTTACTGTTATATGCATGTCATATCAGCATAAACAACAGAATTTTAAAGCACATAAACAATCAAAAATAAATACCATCATACACCTTATTTTCAAGCACATTATTAATTCCGCATTGGTTAATCATAATATCTTGGGAATATTTAAGCTTTGGAAGTGGGAGAGGTTCTTGTAAGCTTGGCAAGAAGCCTTTAGCACCCAATTTTTAGATCAAGTGGTATCAGAGCCTGAGTTTGATTAACCCCACCTTCAAAGAAGGTTATATCAAAATGCTTGATTGACAGAGAAAATATTGTTGTCTAAAAGGTGTTTAAACAGCTAGAGGTTGATTGTATGCTTGTTTGCAGACTGACTATTGTTTGAGTTTGCAGAGGTGAAGGGAAAGTGATTGATAGCTCAGTCCAGGAAGGAAAAGAAGGAAGAAGGGCTAAAGGCATTCTTCTACCCCAAAGGACCTCAAGGCAATCCTTGAAGCACAAGAGGTTTGTTGCAAAAGGTTGTTGAATAAGCTCTTTATTAATCTTGTTTGAAGTTCTTTTGTTCATTGGAATAATGACTACTTCTACAAGTGAGTCCTCAAATTCTTATTTCTTCACAAAAGACTTTGATGAAGACATGAAGCAAGACTTGGCCACCATGATGGATATGGTGAGAGGAATGTATGAGGATGGAAGGAAGATCAACATACTTAGAGAGCAGTTGAATTCTGTGGAGGAAGAGAAGCAGTTGCTTTCTAACAAATTGTAGGAAATGGAGAGGCAACTTCATATAGCAAATATGAACCTGAAAAGGATGCATGAGTTGGAGACACAACTCTTTGTTGCCATAGAAGCCTTAGTCAAGTATCAACTTGAAGAAGAGGTAAACCATTGTAGTTTGTCTTCAAATTATTCTAAGAATGTTTATATTGGTTCTTTTGAAAAACATACCAAAGGCATAGGTTCCAAGCTAATGTCCAAGATGGGATATGAAGGAAAGGGCTTGGGCAAGTATGCACAAGGTATTGTTGAGCCAATAATGGTTGAGGAAAGGTCAAAGTATTTGGGTCTTGGCTATGGATAGTCTTATGGAAAGAGTTCCAAAGCTACCATGAAGGCCATTGAAACAGTTCCAAGAAGGAGTTTCATTTCAGGTCCTCTACCTCAAGAGTGTGAAGATTGTATTCAAGAGGAATGTAATAGCTTGAAACATCATTTGCAGGATACAGGTGTTTAGAAGAACATACTTGAACCAACGAGTTGTGGAGACTCTAACAGCCTTGAAGAGATTGATGGTGTTCCAAAGGGAGCCACTTCTTCATTTGCTTCACCTCCTCATGAAGGCAATAAAGGTGAAAGAGAGAGGTATAAATCTGGTTCTAATCATCTTCCTTTTGGTTTTGCAAAGCATGATCAATTTCCACATAGATATGGGAAAATAATTGCATGTTCCTTTTGTGGTTTGGATAACCATAATATTTCTAGATGTTGGAAGAGAATGGCCACATACAGGAAACTTTTGAAGGAAAGGAAGCAAGAAGCTAAAGGTCCATTAGACAAGGCAAATCATGTTGTCAAGAGGATGCACATGCAGTGCACTTACTGCCATAAGCAAGGGCATCTTGTTGAAAAGTGTTGGACTCTAAATCCAGCCATGCTTCCACGAAAGCTGAAGAAGGTGGAAAGAGAAGATGGCAGAAATGGAAAGGAAGATTCCATGAATGATGTGTCTCAGGATGATTCACATGTTGATGCTGATGTGCAGACAAAGGTAGTACCTTTGAAAGGGATTGGTGAGAAATGGTTAGATTTCTTATCCAATTAAGATTGCATCTCTATTAATGCATCTATTTTCATTTCTTTATTAATGGAATGCAAGTTGCAGGATCTTACCAAGAAGGTGAATGGAGAAGTTGAGTAGGAGACTCACTTTGTTGCTGCAACATTATATTTCATTTCAGTTTCGAAAGTACAGTGTGCTTAAGTGAAAGTTGAAGGATGAAATGCATGCATGAGAATGTTGTGCATGAACACAGGGATGTTGATGATTTCCTTGTATTTGAACATGTATGTGTAATTAACTTGAAGGTGATTGCTTTGTTGTAACATGCATGTAATGTTGACTTGGGAGAAGTTAACTTGGTCTCCAAGATGGAGATAGTGATGAAGTGTTTCATCTTTTGAGAAAGAGTCCTAATGGCCTTTTTCTACATGCTTGACTTGAAGGGTCATTTGTTTTAAAGGCATGTTTTGTGGGCTTGTTCTAGTCCATCATTTGTATGCAGATGTAAGACATGGAGGTGTTCAGAAGATGTGAAATCTGTTTCTTTTGTTGAAGCAGGAGTTTATACCATCCAGTTGTTCTCTGCATTTCTGTTGTTGTTAACAGTTGTTGTTGACAGCTTTTCAAACAGGTACAAATGAAAATTTTGTGGAGCAGATGTATTTCACATTTGTGTGAGCCACCTTGGATCAACGATCAAGGCAGAGAAGTTCAAACTACCTTATGTGACCATCTCAATAGGAGTGCTGCATGAAGTTAAGGAGGAAAACAATTCTTCCCCAAGAGGACCAGCACATCCAGGAAGGAGAGTGGTCAAAGGCTTTGGTTCAGAGGCACTATGCAAGGAAAGTGTGTGGAGACTGAAAGAAGAGGATATTGTTACTCTCATTTACTATTCAAATCAGTATATCAGTCTTTTGGAGACCAAAAGTTCTTTAGTGGGAAGGCGTGATCCAAAATGGATTTTTGATAGACTTCTAAGTCTAAGTGTTCCTCACAGAGGAAAATGAAAGTCCAAAGATGCTCCTGGAAATAGTCCCATTGCGTAGACCTTTTCATTCTGAATCTACTGCAACTTGAATGGGCTAAAATGGACTTCGGATGCAGAAGTTATCACAAAAAGAAGTTGTCCCTTATCCCTTGAAAAAGAGGCAAAATCTTCAAAAAAAAATGGAAAAAAACCCTTATAAAGGGAAATCGCATCAGAGATGGTCCAAGAGGTGGACTTAAGCAGAGGCGGAAGAGACCCCGATTATCAATCCTCGACATATCGGGTCAGAGGCAGACATATGTAAATAACGTAAGGAAGGGACCCCGGGCCGATGTGATATTGCGATCGCCGATATCGATGTCGGCGGATCGGCGTAGTCAATAGACAAAACCCCCGGGCTGTTAGAAATGTGATATGTCGATCCACGACATGTGATCTCAGCCGTTAGATTAGAAATGAGA
>APFE031500673.1:0-14584 GCA_000404065.3 Pinus taeda
CAGCCACTATGTCCCATCGATGTGGCCATGCCATTTGCAGCTACTCATGTAGATTCTGCTCATGTCCAGTCCGAAACAGATAAGGAAAACAGCTTCATTGAGCACATCCAACATATTCTCCAGTAAGTCCATGACATTATGGATAAATCAAATGCTAAGTACAAGCAACAACATGATCAACATCGGGTGCCACGCAAGTTTCAGGTGGGTGACAAAGTCTGGTTGCATTTACAAAAGGAACGCCTTACATGAGCCTATCGGAAACTCCGACCACTTTGATATGGCCCTTACACCATTATCAAGGCTATGGGAGACAATGCATTTGAGCTCAGCATTCCACCATTCCTTGGCCTGCACCTGACGTTCAATGTCGACCGCCTTCGGCCATACGTTCCGCCATTACTAGACACGTTTGACATTGTAGAACAACTCACACCCACAGAGTTAAATCCAGCTTGCATGGAACAAGCTGCAACTGATCGGATCATGGACAAATAGATCAAGCACACTCGCCAGCAGAATATCCAATTGTATCGAGTTGTCAAAGCAGGACAACTCCTTCACCAGGGAAAGTGGCTCACTAGGGATCAAGTGCAGCAGAAGTTCCCTCATCTCATGGAGGAACTCAATGCAATGGGGACCATTGCTTCCTAAGGGGGGAGGAATGATCCAGGTGGATATTGGTGGCCAACTGCTAATTCCACTTGGATCCCCTCTAATGCTTCTTTCAATTTTTTCAGTTTCCTTAATTATAGCATAGTTTACTATTTTTAGTAGTTTTTCGGGTCCTAAACTTTCGGAGCCGTTTTGAGGCCCTAAATGACATTTTTTGGGAAATCTACTTGCCAACGATTTTTTGTCTAAAAGTCGTCTCTTCCGTTGTAGTCCTCGGAGAGATCTTTCCAACGGGCTATCATGCGCGTCAAACGGAGATAATACGACCAATTCGCAACCCCGGGAAGTTGATGTACCAACTTACGCAAAAAACAGGGCCCACAATTTGGCATTTCATCTTCTAGGGTTAGGTTTTGGAATGTGAAGGGTTTTCCAATGTTTCTCAACAATAAATAGGTCTTCGAGCCTCATTGTAACACAGTTCAGAGGATGTAGCCACACATCTCTTCTCAGAGATAAGCTACCATCGCCCTAGCTGGTTTGTTTCCATTTTTGGTTGTAAGCATATTTCTGTATTTTCCATTAATGAAATGAAGTATTATTTCTATTGCATCTTTGTGTATATGGTTATCTCTATAATTTGTTGCGTTCCTATTTAAGTCTGGATCATTTTCCAAAGAGAAACCACCAGAGCTTGAACACTACCAAATCATCCTTGGGAAGGGGAGAATCAACGTATGGGCTAGTCACCATGGGTGACCAATTACATACACATTGAGTGTTTCAAAGCTAGGTTTAGGGTTTATGTAACAATATTACCAATTTTTGAGGATTTGAGTTTCTCACTCAATTTTTTACCTCGAAAATTAATAGGTTTAATTAGAAATTCAAATAATGTTAGCGTCATTCGAACAATGAGATTATATTTTGCCTAATGAACATAAATGATATATGGAATAGTCATACTTAAGGAAACGTCTTGATTTAATGTTTTTAAAAAAAAAATGGATCTAGATATAAAGTGTAATTTGGATATAAACCTATTGGATGAAGAATGTAAGAGTTTGGAAGTTAGGGAGTTTGTAAAAAAGTTCTCTAGTTAATATGATTGGATCTAGATACAAAAGTAAGATAGGAAATAGAAAAGATATCCATAATTTGGAAGTTAGGATGTGCATAAAAAATGTGGTTAAACAAAACATCCATATTTGGATATACAAGTGCAATAGGAAAACATATCTAGAATCCAAAAGTATGGAACATTTGTGCAACATTTATTTTAATTGAAAAGTTTTAGGTCAAAAAATAAAATGTACAACTTGGGATTGAAAAAAATTTCAAAATTCGGAAGTCAAGAGAAAACATATTATGGGAATATGAGCTTTAACCCATATCCAGATACAATAAATCACTTGTTTCCATTACATCTATATATTCATATATGTTCATTAGGCCCACTTATAATTATCCATAACTTTCAAGTACTATTGTTTTAATTCATGACTAATTTGGCTATATTCCGATAGCAAAAATATTTAGGTTAGATGATTTATGTTACTTTCTATGAAATACATATCAGAGTTAGGAGGTTAGAAACATTTTCAAAGAACACAACAATGAGTGTACCAAATTTGGAAGATTTCCATAATACTCATTAAATATTATCATGGATATTAATATAATATTAAATATGTTACATAGTCTAGATCCAAAGGTTCTTTTGTTTATTCTTGATCCATATCACAATTCCAATGAAACCAATCTCATCACAAAATTTTGGACATACTTTTAATTGATTTATACTAATAAAAATCTAAATTCATTTAAAAAAACTAGCAATAACACATCAATAAGAAGATACTCATATAAAGTAAACACTAGAAATCAATTTAAAGAGAAGTTTGAATTTTTTTAAAAGGGGACCCTTTATTTTATGGAAATTTCCATAAAATAATGGGGTTGTTGTAGCCATAACAAGTTGTTAAATGATAAAATTTTTCAATATTTCTTAAAAATGTTAGTGCTTTTTTCTTAGAAGTAATGACTTTTATTATTTTAGTAATGAGAAACAATAAGTTCTCTTCAATGTTTTACCTTAACTGTCACTTGTGTATAATGGCGAGTAGGAAAATATTGGAGAAAACTGACGGTGGATGTTGGAGTAGAAGATATCGAGCAAGACATAATAATTTTTCCCAATATCTCCCATCATAATCGCATTGTCATATTAAGTTTTCCTCAATATATCCCCACCTACCCTTTCAAATGAGAGAAGGGGAGCGGGTATTGGGAAGACTTAATATATATTTTCTGCTATATCACCCTTACCCTCATATAAGTTTTCCTGATTCTTAACCATTATACAAGTTTTCACGAATACCCCCCTCTCTACCCCCGAACCTCATATAACTAATATGAGGCACATATGAGGGTGGGGGTTTTGGAGGGGACATTGTAGAAAATTTGTATCATGGTTAAGAATCGGGAAAATATATGTGAGGTTAAGGGTGATATAACCAAAAATATATTTTAAGTATTCCCCAATACCCCATCCCTTTTTCTCATTTAAATGGGTGGGTGAGATTATTATGCTTTCTTTAATTCATTAAGTTTCCTACATCTCATGAAGTTTCCTACATCTCCTGGGCCCTGGCTCCACCACACACATACTCATACAAATTTTTGCCAATATCCCCCTCTCCACCCCCAAACCTCATATAACTAATATGAGACACATATGAGGGTGGGGGTTTTGGAGGTGACATTGGGGAAAGTTTGTATGTGTATGTGTGTGGTGGAGCCAAGGGTCTATGAGATGCAGGAAAACTTAATGAATTGGAGAAAACATAATAATTTTTCCTAGTATCTCCCTCTAACCACAACCACCCCCCCCCCCTCATATGGGAGAAAGAATAATTTATTTCCCTATATGTCCACACCAAATCCCCCACCCTCATATTGGTGGCAGTAGGGGGAGCGAAGGGTTGGTAGGGTCGATACTAAGAAAAATAAGAATAAAGATTCTCTAATACCTCTTTAACAACCTCTCTCCAATGTCATGTGGTGGGAAGGATATTGGAGAAATCTTGGGTGGTAGAGGATATGTTGAGGAAAACTTGATAAGTTTTCCCTAGTATCTCTCCCCAATCCTCCACCCTCATAAAGGGAAAGGGAGAATTGTCCCCAATATATCCTCTCCCTAGCCCCATCCTCATAACTCACCAATGTTATGTCCACCATATGCACCAATGTCATTTGTTCGAGGTGATATAGCAGAGAACTCAATAAGTTTTCTCTTACATAAAACTTGATAAGTTTTCCAAAATGTCACTCCCCCCACCTCCTATTAGGGTGTTAATTTTTCCTTTATATCACCCCTACACCCTTACCATCATAGTGAGTGAGATGGAGATTTCTCCAATATCACTTGCCCAAGTATTTTCTTCCCCACCACTC
Source organism: Pinus taeda (assembly GCA_000404065.3). Classification (NCBI taxonomy): domain Eukaryota; kingdom Viridiplantae; phylum Streptophyta; class Pinopsida; order Pinales; family Pinaceae; genus Pinus; species Pinus taeda. Next base: position 4,072 of record APFE031500673.1, read on the forward strand.
TGAGGGGTTATGAGAGTGGGAGATATTGGAGGAAACTCCCCCACCACCCTCTATATAGATATAGCATATTTTTTTTGCACCTTCATTTACGAAAATTGTACCAAGTATTTAATTATTTAAAATTTTTGGATTTAGAAAAAAAGAATAAATAATTTTAAATTTTAATAAAAATTTAGTGAAAAATATTAAATAAAAAAAAATTCATAAAATCTCTATAATAATTTGTTAAAAAAATATTTTTTGACCAAACATAAATAAAATATATTAAAACAAAAATCATTATAATATAATATAATTTTAACCTACCTAACGAATAAATAAATTAAAAATAATAGATTGATGGAATATTTTGTTCACTGTCTACGGCATGGAAAAGAAAAGTCCGATAATGCGTGAGTCAAGTTTGCAACAACACTGGCTATATAAAGGGAAAGTATATTAAGATATATATATATATATATAAATATAATATATTATTGTTTCCATATTTTGAAGGTCATTCCGGTTTTAGATTTTTAAAATTGGTAGAACAATGTTTTACAAACGCGATATTTTAATTAAAAAAAAATTACAATAATGTTTTAAAAAATACTTTTTGAATTTGGATTATTAGTATGTATTAAGACGTTCAAATCTTGAAAGGTATATTTTTTAATCATTTAATTTATATTTTGGATTAGATTATTAGATTATTTATTTTTTATTTTAATGTTATTAGAGTAAAAAAGAAAATTGGAAGAATAAGTTTACAAATTTATTTTAACAATAGGTTTTTGTTTGGAAAATAGGGGTTTGAAATATTTCGAAGCTATTTTGAGGTATCAAATGACATTTTAGGGGGTCAAAACTTTATTAGCTTTAGTTAAGCCATTTGATACTGATTTACACTCAAATACCATTTTCAACAATGTATGAATCATGTTAATTAAAGATTGTATGCAAGTGTTATGCCTCCCGCAAGTTGATCTATGGTGTTGACCACCATGGAATAAGATGCCACATTACACACACATATGGGATTATCCATGTGTGTAATTTCAGTAACATCCTAGAAGGTCCAAAACCATAACTCTAATTGAGAATTGAAGATGTCAAAACCTTACCCCTAAATGATTATCAAGTAGCGTTAAATGCTTTACCACTAGGAGGAGAAGATGTTTCATTCTATGTTATTGTATTAATTCAATAGTTAAGAGGATTAGCCAAAAGTACCATATAAGACACAAATCTCAAGTAAATCTATATAAAGTATCTCTTTCTTTGTATTTTCATACATCTCTACAATAAAAAAGAGGAAAGTTACATTACCTTCTAGTTGAGTTTTTACCAGTAATATATTTTGTTAATTTTTGGATATGGTGTGTATGTATTTTTTATTCTCTATTGTGTATTTAAACTATTTCATACATTTATACAAAAAATAATGAATTAAAGATTTTGAAATTTAAAGGAAATTAACTTTCATAGAAAAGATTTTATTGATTTCATCGGATTTGATATGACAAATTCTTCTAATAGAATATCCATAGTAGTTTATAGCTTATTCTATGTCATGTATTACTCCCTTCACATTAAATGATAAAAACCCATCCATCAAGAAAATTGATCCCTCTCAATGCTATATCTATATCTATATATATATCTATATCTATCTATATATATATATATATATTATATATATATAATGAGTTGTCTTTAGTGTGACTTTTTGACTTTCCAGTGCCAAATCTGACTGAAAAAATTAAGATGAAATCTTGATTTGTGTTATTTAAACTAGTTTTTTTTACTATATATATATGGATTCAATGCATTGGAAAACCCCTAGGGAAATTCGATTTTGCAGGGGTTACCTATCAAGCTTGTGATTTCCATAAATTCCCATTGGATTTTAGAGAAATTAGACATGAAAAACTCATTTTGTTTATTTTATATATGGATTCAGCGCATTGGAAAACCCCTAGGGCACTTTGATTATGCAAGGGTTATCTATCAAGCTTGTGATTTCAATAAATTCTCGTAATATTTTAGAGAAATTAGACCTGAAAAACCCACGAGAAAAGCTTCCAAAAAGTCTCACTACCCTCATATGAATATAATTATAATATATATAATATATATATATAATTTGTTTTTGTGTGTGTCACTTGACAATACCACTATTACTTGACAACATCTCCTCCATACTTGGTGATTGAGCACCTCACTATTTTTCGTGATATCAATTAGGAATATAGTCGAATATTTTCCGTTTTTTGTCAATTAATAAAAAGATAATAATTTTTCTAATTTCATTAGTAACTTATGCGAAAAATAAGTCCTTGTCACTTTTCTTATTACAAACTAAGTACATATTTTTTATTTTTATTTTCATAGCTCACCCACAATCAAAAATAAATCTTCTTTACTATTATTATTATTATTATTATTATCGTCATCTAGTTTCTTAAAGTGTAAACATAAATTTAAATTTACTCTAAAACCAACTTGTACTTTTTAAACTAGGAAGCTAATTTGTAACATCTTAATTTTTTAAAATAAGTAATTATTATTATTTTTTAATACCAACGTAGATTTGTATTAAACTCAGATCTATAAAGAATAGGAAAATATTAAATTTGTTAATTTATAAATTTGATCATTATTAGTGCTTGATAGATTAGTTTTAAGATGGATCTAGTTGTTTTTCTTTTTTATTTCTTTTTAATATTGTCATGTACATATGTATATACACATTCTTTATTATTTTATTGTCATAGACATATGTACATTAACATCACTTATTCAATCAGAATCCAATATTTTTTATTCTTTATCAACTAACTAAAAATACTTATGAATATAAATAAATCTTCATTAATTTTATTATTAAAAACTAATTAAGTAGATTTTTTTCCCTATTTTTATGGCTGGATCATAATCAAAATTAAATATTAGTTATTATTAGTTTTGTTTTCATGTCGTGAGATTAACAATATTTTATATTCTAGATCTCAAACATAAACCTAATTTATTCTAAACTTAACTTGTATTTTTTATATATTATGTAATGTTATCTAATGCTAACATGACAACATATCCCTAAGGTTGGGCTATAAAGACACAATAAAAAATATGAACTTGTAGTGAAAATTGCCTACGAAAATTGCAAGTCAACTAATGAATGATAATCAGAAAATAGACAAGCAAGAAATCTTAGCATATTTTTGGTCAATCTTAATACATCATAACAACTTCTACACCACAAATGGCTTTAAATATTGCCTCAAGTGGGTTAAAATCTCTTTTTACTAATGTCCTCATTCTTTAATAGCTTGAGCAATAAAGCATTTGTTAAGTCATTACAGTTGTATTGTTGGCTTATATGGGCCTGACCCAAGTTCGGAAGAATTATTTAGCTAAACAAATCCCACAGCTATGGCCATTTCGGCAATAGTCCACGGAGTGCGAATTGAGGTCTCACCCGAGGTTGCAGGGGAAGGTGCTAGAACTAGATTCCATACCCTTGGGATGTCTAGATGCGGTTTGGATGTTTCGCACACCATTCCGCAACGTCGCATTCCCCTGTTTCGGTGCAGATCCAAACCCAGAATAATCTTTACTAGTTATTAGTGCATTGTCTTCTGATCTAATCTATTTGATGAAGTATTACATAGAAGGGTCTTTAAGAAAACATTTATCAGATTTATCCAGTGCGCACACTTAGATTTAACGTAGATTCACATGTATTCAAAATGTAAGCATATGCACATAGATCAACAGTGGTATTAACCATACAAAAAGCTAGATCTGCGATACTTCATATTTAACACAGAATTACCAAAGCAACTTATCTTTATTTACTTTCTTCACCAATACATCGAGATCTGCCCTGCGCACTTAGCTGCAGGGGTCCATGCACATAGCTGCAGACTCTTCCAGGCCTTTGTGCACACAGCTGTAGAGCCTCTATCCACTACCCAAACCCTCGACTCGGACTTATAGACACTTACAAATTATTCTCCTCAAAAACCCATTACAATTCCAGATCCCATATCATACAACAAAATGTATCTTTTTCTACCCATAGAGCCTCACTCTATTTATACCTTTCCATGGACCATGATCCATGGGTGCGCCGACTCAACTTACATTTTTTTACATTATTTTTGGGAAGACTACCCTTTGACTTCAACTTATTACAAGTTGCGCTCTGTGCTTCTCACGGAATTTGTACCCAAACTTGTGGTCTTTGTGCCTCATGACCATTACGCGGGGCTTCCGCTACCCAACAGTCCCCCAACACAATCATCGTGACTCGTCCCGAGTCACACAGCTAGTGTGAGAATATTTACGCGGAGGTCGGTCAGCAACTACTACAGCTCGCTGGTCTCTACAACAAATTTAGCTGTAAGCCTCTGTACCTTTTCCAAGTGAGCCGCTGAGGCATCCCTATCACTTGTAGCTACTTGCTCCATCACACATACTACCTACATCTGTGTTACCTTGCCTTCAATGGTTGTAGATACGCTGAACGTTTCATCAAGCCAGGGCTAGATACGTTCTTTCAATACTGCCTCCTATTGCTGCACTTCTTCAACTTAGGCTTTGAGAGCATGGGCCTCCTTCATTTTGGCCAACCGTTGTGTGGTAGTGACCGTCTGTGCAGCCCTGCGAGTGGTGTCATAGCCCTGCTGTAACTCGTGTGTCTTGGTTTCTACTTGTTGAATGGTGGGGTCCTCCTGGAGGGAGTTGAGTATCTCGAGTGACTGGCCGAGTAGTCTCGAGCATTCGCAAACAACACTATTCATCATTTCTAGTCCAACTACAACTTTGTCATAGTGGCATTCCCATTTGGCTAGAGGTGTGGGAGGCTAGGCCTTGAGACGGAGCTCTGCAACCTGTAACGTTAGTTCCTCGTGGTTTCTTGCGGCCTCTGCTTGGGCTGTGTGAAAGCCGGCTGCCATGTGCTAAATCTTGGTAGCTGGTGGGGGGTCCATAGGGATGGTTAGCTCTAGTACCATGCTACACACCTCCATCATAGCTTGTTCTACTTCCGAGTATCGTGCAACCAGGTCATCGTTCAAGAGAGCGACTTGTTCTAATTTTGCCTTTTGCTCTGTCATTATGTGGAAAGTGCAACCTTCCCGGGCTCGAAACTCCTGAGTTGCTCCCTCTTGGTGTAGGTATAGTACTTCTCTAGACAGGGCGGCTAGATTTAATTCCCAGCCACATTCTTCACCTGCGGCTGTGGCTCAGACAACACCTACTGGCAATGGTAGGGTGTGGCGTGTGTGTGCTAACCATTTGTTTGGAGGTAGTTGTATCCTCTGCTATCGATCAGGTGACCTAGCCTGGAGGTCACTCTTGTAATGCCTACAACTGCGCTCTGATCTCCCCCAACACAATTGTTTGTTCAGTGATTAGTTCAGGCAATGCACTGGTGGTAAAATTTCTTGCTGGCTGGCTACTATCCATGAATTCTTTTTCCAGAGCCTTCGTTGTTTTTGACGTTTTCTAGGTGGTCGGTGATTCTTTGGTGCGAGACTGCTTGAGGTGGTCTTGCATCTCTGATTCGTGTTGTGGGTCTTGTTCCAAATCTATTCCCTGATCTGCCTGGTTCCCTTCTATGGTCAGGCTCGTGGTAGCTTCTTACTGCCTAACGGCTTGTTTTTCCTGGAGTATCTTCTCTGCCAGTTGAGTGAGGTGCTATTGGCATTCCTTCTTCTACTGTTGTGTTTCCAGCCTGTCAAGAACAACCTTATCTAGGGTGTGCCATTCTAGAGGCCATGCTGCTAATATCGCGTAAATGGCATCATCTATTGCAAAAAACAGAAGTGTGACCCATGATCGCTTTGGATCCTTTCGTGCGCGGATATACAAGTGATGCAGGTCTACTTTGAACTTAGTCATGCTCTAAAAAGTATTGTATATTATGGGGGACATGTGCAATCTTCGAGTAATTCCTGTCCATATCTTTTCTTTCATGGAGGTCCAAAATACCTGAATCGCGGAAACCCTTGTCGTGTCCTTTGCAGCCCAGAGCAAAAGATACCGAATGGCTTTGGATAGGCTATCCTCAAGGCTGGGAAACTGACTCTCCTGCTGTAATTTGCCTATAACTAGAAGGATTGATAATAGAAACCATGCATAATGAAATGTCTTACCTTTGTTATATGCTTCTTGACAATTGGTCAAAAATTCGTTGCATAAAAATTGTGCCCAATTAATTGAACCCCTTCGGCGCAGTACCTAGCCAATGCAATGACAATGGCTAGCACCTCATCCATGTGGCATTTTCTCATGAGTTTACTGGCTAGTAGCTGAGTGGCGACTCGTACCGTGCAGTCACTGATGCTTGCTATGGCATACCCCCACTTTCCTTTATCCAGATGGTATTTTGGCTTCACTGTTTTGGTGATGCCTCCCTCGCTACTAGTCCTTGCTATGTCTGCAAGGTTATTCCCTTTAAGTGGCAAGTGCGTAATCTGGTGGATTAGGTCGGCTATGATCAAGATCGGCTCTTCCAACTAGAGATATTCATCATGTATGAGACATAACAACTGTTGAATCACAAATATGGTGATGGTTGTGCAGTGATAGTGAGGTATCCATTTGAGATTTAGAAGTCCCATCTTCTCCACACCTAGTAACCACTTCTACGGCAAAAACTTTTCTTCGGCCAGTTCGGGGAACTTGTTGCTGTCTGCTAGGTCCCAATCTTTGAATTTGAGCTTGGAAGACACCCCATCGGCAACCCTTTGAGCCTTATATCGTCCGGAAGAAGTGGGCTTTGGAGCATAGTCCTTATAGCATCCACGTATTTCGGTATCTTGGTTGCCCTAGTCCACAGAGAAAGATACAAGGGCAATGATGGAAGTTGGAATGCAGCTTCTTCTTCCTCCATCTATGTGTCATTCTGATCGATCAGGTCTTGCAAATCGTTGTCCTCCTCAGCGGGTTCGGTGGTTACTACTTTTCCTTTGTCAACAACTAAGCGTTTGTTGAATCTTGGGGAGGCCCGGACTGTTCCCATATTTTGCTTGTTCTTCCTGGGTCGCAGGGTACATGGGTACTTAGGAACTTCAGGAACTTGAGTCACATCCTCAAGCTCTTCTTGATTCAGCTGCATTTCTTCTGCGACCTGTGCTTGGGTTCTTGATTCATCCTGGTAGCTACATACTTGCTGCTATTTGCTAGTTCAAAGTGTCAAAAGTCTAGTGCTAGCCCCAAACTATGAGATTTGAAAAAACCCCTTCCCTCCCTTTTCAGTTCGTTAACAGCGTCGAGTTGGCAGATCTTTGCATATCTCATCTGGAACTTTCGACTTAATATCCCATCGCCCGCTCCTTTATGACGTGATCAATCCTTCCTATAAGGGCCAATGTGGCTAATGGTCATGTTTTGACTTTTCCCCATGGTAGCGCTATCCTTGGGGCGTAGCTGCGAACTTGGGGACTGTCTAGTTTGGTAAAGAATCGTTTTGCTGCATTGCTTTTTCATAGACTGGTTTATAGTCCCATGCTTTCTTTCAACTACATGAGGCAGTGAGACTGTAGTTTCTGCTGCTAGTCAGGTGCTCGCACCTTTGGTGCAAGTTCGGACTGTCTCTACTAGCCAGGACTGCGAGCACCTTTGAAGCATCTGGGTCATTGGTTTGGGGTTTATGTTCTTTCATGAGTGCGGGGAGCAGCCATAATAGTAGGGTCGCGGTGTGTGCTTGGGCTACGCTGCTTCGTAGCGCACTTTGCTTCTTCGGCCGTAACCCTAGTTTACCAGTGTTGAGGGGTTTGTGACCACTATGTCTTTTCGCCGCTTCCTTTTGTCATCTATTATAGGCCCAATGAACCCATGGTATATGCAACTTCCCTGAGCCCCTACTAACCCTGGCACCCACTGCTTGGGAACCGTCTTTTGGAGTGGCTTCGGGCTCCTACTTCTAAGCTAGCAGAGAACGCTTACTTTGTTTTGCTCTTCCAGCCATGTGCATACCTTCCTTTAACATATGTGCCCTATCGTTTGCTTCTTCGGTGTTACACCTGTCCAAAAGCAGCATTTGTGCGGGATGGTTTCGTGGATACCTCCAGCTGTTCATTTGCTCCTATTGTCACCATCTGAGTACAATTTAGCGTGGTCACTTCATGCAGTCGGTTCTGCCATCGTTCAAACTCTTCATCTGAGTTTGATGTGCACGAACTATCGCGATCCCATGAGAGTCATCCATTCATGATTGGATTGACCTTGTCCTGATCTTGTGCTGTAATCTGGTAGATACAGTTAGACTCTCCATTGATGTCTTCGTCAGACACAGGCTCGGTATATCGTGCCCCTTTTGCTGGATCCAACGGGACCACCACGTGGAGGGATTTATTTTCTAATGTCATTTTTTTTTTCTTGAGGTTGATGATTCCATTCGTATCCATTACCCAATCTATCCCTAGCAGTGCAGGATACGAGTTACTATCATCCACAATTTCAATGACCTCAAAATCGGTCTGGGTGTTAGCGCCATCAATGTTTACTGTAACTCCTTGCAGGCGTCTCATGGGTAAAATATTTTGTTGGTTAGCCATCCGTAGTTGAATTGGTGACCATTGCAATGCGGGCCTGCCCATGTGTTCCCAAGTCTGCTTCGGTAAGACATTTCGCATCGGACCCCAAATCGAAAACGACCTGATCAATCTCATAGTCTCTGATCTGGATAGTTAGTCGTATTTCCTGCCTAGTGCATAAAGCATGTTTACCTAATTTTCGGATCATTCGCAGTTTATCCAATCCAGTGCACCAAGTTATCAATTCCTGTAGCCCCTTTACTACTTTAGCATCCTTGAGTAAGTTCATACAAGTTTCCAAGAAGGTGGTTAGCCTAGATGTATCCTTTTCTGATCCGAATTGACCCTTACTTCCTGACATAGAAGCTTCCACGAAGCTCTTCTTGGCTTCCATAAAGGTTTCCTTTGCACACTCCAATTCAAAGTCTTGTTGTTTCGGGGGGGGGGGGGGCGGCTTATGGATCCATGCATCCATATCTAGCTATTTCCCCTTATATTCTCTAGTGGTAGCGCCATTCCGGAGCATCATGTTTATGTTCGGCTCCTACGCACGGGGTTCAACCTTCATCATCTGGATGTTCTAAGTGGGGTTTTCTAGAAGCACCCCGTTTTCTTGCATTTGAGAAATCAATGTGGGGCATTCGACTACTTCGTGGTCAAATTGGTAACAGTAAGGACAACAGGCTTTGGTCAGGTTCGTGTAATCCCGTGCATAATGCCTCGACCCTCCATAATTGTAGCAAATTAATTTCCCTCGTCCCTATCAAGGTCCCATGCCTCCACAGCCCCGTTCGCATCCCTGGTACCCTCCCCACATGAATGGTGCATTGAGATCCTTCTTGCACACTTCTGTTTACATTATATAAGTAGGTGTTCGATGCATCAACATTTGGTAACTGCGGCAATTTCTTTCCTCGTGGCCCATTGTTCTAAAAAAGTTACAAAATAATTGTTGAGGAGGGGTTTGTCTTAAGTTTGGCAATAGGTGACAATTTTCCATGGCACACTTTCCTCCCACCTCATAGATTGCACACTAGAGTGCAGGTTCCATGCTTGGCCCAACTTGTACCTTTGGTCGCAACATTATTGGCCCCCCTCCTACCACAGAATTCACAAAGATTGCACATTGGTCCTTGTCATGGCCCTGTCCCTTACATTTGCTACACCATACTTCTTCCCATACTTGTTAGGTCCCTATGATACTAGTGATTACTCCATTACTATTGTAGTTGTATCCCTTGTTAATATTGTTGTGCCCTTATTGTCCCCATATTTTTATTACTGTGCCACATAGAATCTCTCTATTTATTATTTTTGTGCCTTTATATTATTATTGTTAGGTCGGTTGGGCTATATTGTGACTCCTTAGACTCCTATATATAGAAAGGAGGTTTTTTCATTTGAATCATCCAAGAATTTTTCATTTTTGTAACGTAAAGGAGGTTTCCCCCTCAAAGAGGTTGAATTCTAAGGCATTGATCTCTCTTTTCTATCTTTTTGTGAGCTAGTTTCATAAAATTTGGTATCAGAGCTTTGGATTCTAGGGTTTCACTGCTCCAAATAGGTCATTGTGGCATTTTTGCTATAATTTTTTTCTATGATGTTTCAGAAGCAAAAAAACCCCATTTGAGATGAAATTGTACTAAACCTTGGATCCAAATTTCAAAGCTTTTCGTGCTATATTTGCGGAGATATGATCTGAGGAAGTTTGTCTTTTTGTAGACTCCTGAATTACATTCCAAATAGGTGACCTGGGGAAAATGGTCATAACTTTTTGCCTGAGCATCAGATTGAAATTTAAGAAGGTACAGAAAGAGGATGGACTGTAGTTTTTTTTACATATTTTTCAATGGCAAAGGTTGAAACAGTGACACATGGCACTTCATACAAGTTCGCTCTTCTGGAAAGGTCTATAATCAGGTCATCTTGGGAGATTGTGCATAACTCTTTCTTGGAGAATCCAATTTGGATCAGATTGGTGGCAT
>APFE031500677.1:0-47812 GCA_000404065.3 Pinus taeda
ATATAAATCAGATTTATTGTACTATTTCTCTCTGCTGAATTATTGAAGATAGAAGAACATTTGATCAAAGGGTTTCCCCACACATTGTGGGGTTTGTCCCTCGCTAGCCGCCACATCTTGTGTCTCTTGTCTTGGCTTGTTTTCTGTCGATCGTTTAATGTTCTATCTGCACTTTACTTTATATATATGTGATTGCTAATCTGTGGAATATAATAAGGAAAAGAAGTAAACTGTTACAAGCATAGAACATACCATAACTTAACAACCATTCTCCCCAAATTTAATATCCATAATTTCGGGTTTGCTGTCATTAGTTTATTGGGATTGGCACCCTCCGTAACAAACAAAGTTCGTCTATGCATGTCAAATAGTCCAAGGTGTTTGGAATATAGTGAAAGAATCCATTTTAGGAATAAAGAATATATTGTATAAATGTATGAATGAAGAATATGTGTCTGGTTACAAATGAGGGCCTTGCTTATTGCCTTGCTTATATACTAGGCAAGGTGCCGCTTCACGAATTGTCATGTCCTTTGGGACATGTCTCTTCAATAACTAATTATTATTTAATTAATCATTGTTATCATTATCATTATTTATATTATTTTTATATGTTATATTCATAAAATTGCCTTCCTCTTTAGAAACATTTTGTCCTGAAAGCTTATTGCTAATAAGGCGTGTTATTTGTTTTTTTGTCTTGTAATCTATTCACATCATTCAGAATTCGAGTTGTCATCTTTGATACAAGATGGTAGGATCCCCTGAGTGATAAACAAAATTATTGAACAAGGGATATAACCATCCTAAATGAATTTTTTGTGGAATCTTGTGGTTACTTGTAATGTCCCCAATTTTGATTTTTCGTCTGAGGGAGTGAATGGAGTTTATTGGAGAGGTGCTAAGCTGTAATATCCCTAAGGGAAAATTAATAGTGAATATGCAAAGCAAAATAGACAAAAGCACCATGAAACCAAACCAAGCAATCAAACCACGAATATGCATCCAAAATTGCATTGTGTACCCATTTTATTAATGGAAAGAGGTGTAAAACAAGGTGTTGGAATGACTGCACCTAGGTTTGCTCTAGGAAAGCTAGCAAAGCACCAAAATGATAAGTGAATCACTCTCCTCTAGTCTGTAGCTAATCTGCCCAACTGTTGTGTTGTAGATGCCCATAAATGTGTTGCTGCTTGAAAGGATCTGCTACTAGAGCCCTCTCCGCTGCTCAGAAAATTCTGGGAAATTAATATTGGCCTCTACTCAAGAAACTCAAAATAACTGTTGCCAAAGATTGACCTCGAAAATTCGACCCTATTTGGCTTGAATGGCTCTTACGCTAGGCAAATCGACCCACTTGAAGATTATGCTGCTAAATGCTCCAAAAATACTTGCAAACCCTGTTAGAAGGCTCCCTAGGCCTTCACTCCAAGTCTCCTCCACAAGCTCCCATCACTCCTCAACATTCTCGGAATGTCTCTAGCCAAGACTGCATAGCCCTTGTGCTGTTGTAGCATGCTCCCTGCTGTGGTATGACTTCACTGCTGCTAGTACGAATTGGAACTAGGTGAAACTCCTCCTTGGGTTGGCACTCGATGTCCACCGAAGCAAGAGTTGGGATCTCCGCTCGGAAACACTTGGTGTGCTGAACAACACTTGCAGACTTGGCTTACTGCTCAAGCATGCTATGTCAAAAGACAAATTATGAAAATAATAGAAGATGAGAAAAATGAGAGCCTCTCCTTCCTTTTGTCGATTTCCCTCCAAGATTGCCCATGTGGGCCCACATTGAATTCCTCTCACCAATTTCGCTCCAATGAGAGTGTACTCTCTGTGTGCGCTGAAATTCCCTTATGGTGGCCCCCACACTTCGCCAAAGCCGCAATATTTCCATCGAACTCTAATGTTAGGGTGCCTCTCATGCCAAAAATCGAATGAGGGTCCCCTAAGCCCACTTCTCCTAAGTTTAATCATGTAATACGCTAAAATTGAGCAAAAAATTGATATTTACTTAATAAAACACTAGGTAGGAATATCACACTCCTCTTTGCCAAATTGTCTCTTGTCCTCAAGCAACTGCAATGAAGGATGTTGTAGTATCTGCTTCCCCTCCTAGGTGGCATCCTCAGCTGGTAGATTCCTCCATCGAATCAAAAACTCCCTGATGACCCTGTTACGTAGATGCCTCTCCTTGGTATCCAAAATGGCCTCTGGTTCCAACACCAAATTCCCCTCATCGTCCATAAGGGGTAGCTCTGTAGCGGCTGTAACTTGCTGTCCCAATGCCTTTCTCAGGAAAGGGACATGAAAAATGTTGTGCACCCAGCTCCCCGGGGGTAGCTCAGCTCATATGCTACCTCCCACACCCTCCAAGTGACACGATAAGGCCCATATAAGTGGGGTTTGAGCTTCTTGGACCCCTTCTGCTTGAGTGTAGACTGTCGGTACAATTGGTCACTGAAGCCTCAAAAATACTAAGTCCCCTACTTCGAACTGCCTCTCAACTCTGCCCTTGTCTGCATAAAGCTTTTGTTGATTTTGGGCCATTTGCATGTTGTCTTTCAGAGCCCTCAAGATATCTTGGCTCTCTTGTATCCAGTCCTTGGCACTTAGGGCCGTGATGTCTCCAGAGTCCAAACATAATGTCAGCGAAAGATAACGCATCATAACCATACAGAGCTCGGAATGGCGACATACCTATAGACGTGGTGCGTAGTGTTGTAGTAGTATTCATCTAAGTGTAGCCACTGTATCCACACTCTCTGCTGCCCTGTCACATAGTTACGCAAGTAGCCCTCCAGCCACTTGTTAAGTATCTTTGTCTGCCCATATGTCTAAGGTTGGTAACTAGTACTCAAGTGAGCTTAGTACCCACCAATTGGAATAGCTCCTGCCAAAATCCACCCATGAACTCGCTGTCCCGGTCACTGATAATGGTCTTTGGGAGACCATGTAGCCGGAACACCTCCCTGAAAAACAATTCGGCCACCTATGAGGCCGAGTATTGAGCTGGAATGGCAAAGAGGTGAGCGTACTTCATCAAGCGGTCAACCACCACATAGATGCAATCTTTGCCCTGTACTGTGGCAACCTGGTAATGAAATCCATCGATATGCTCTCCCATTTCCCCTTCAGGATGGGAAGCAGCTGCAATAGGCCCGTGGGTTGTGTCTTCTCTCCCTTGTTCCGCTGGCATGTGTCACACTCCCGAATATGCCTCAAAACATCATCCTTGAGGCCCTTCCAGGCAAAGCGCTCCTTGATGGCTCGGTGTGCCTTTGTGAACCCTTGGTGCCCTGCTAATGGTGAATTGTGAGTAGCCTGTAGAATCTTCTCCCTTAGTGGGGAGTTGGGTATGAAGTAGATCCCTTCTCAATAGTAGATCACCTCGTTCATCACCCAATATCGGTCATCTGCCACCAACCCATCAAGGACCTCACACGCAAACATGTCCTTGGAGTACTCTACTAATAACTGTACCCTCCAATTCGGGGCAATGCTCTTCAAGGAAAGAGTGGATGGCCTCCTGGACAATGCATTAGCCACTACGTTGTGCTTCCCTTTGATATACTCAATGTTAAATTCATATGCCTGGAGCTTGCTCACCCACTTCTGTTGCCTCTCCTACCACTTTTTCTGCTCCAAAAACAACCTGAGGCTGTTGTGATTAGTCTTGACTTTAAACTTGTTCCCCACCAAATACAGCCTGAACTTGGCCAACGCATGCATAATGGCCAACATCTCCTTATCATATATGGAGTATAGTAGCTCATGGGGCAATAACTTCCGGCTCTCAAATACTATGGGGTGTATTCCCCTACATCAACACGACCCCCACACCCACTCTTGATGCATCATACTCCAACACGAAAGGCTGAGTGAAGTCAGGAAGTGCCAACACCAGACAACTATTCATGACCTCCTTAAGGTGATCAAATGCCTCGTGCGCTGTAGTGGTCCACTCGAAGGCCCCTTTTTGTGAGGGGTGCAGCTAACTGGGAGAAGCCCTTCACGAACTTCCTGTAATAAGTGCAAATGCCCACGAAACCCCTTAGCTCGGTCAGATTTTGGGGCTCTTGCCAATCTTAGATAGCCCTGATCTTCTCCTCATGTACTTTGACACCATCCTTGCCATTGATGTGCCCTAGGTAGAGCATCTCGGTAAGCCCAAACTCGCACTTGGACAGTTTGGCATAAAACTACTGCTCCTCCAGAATGCGCATTAGTGTCTCAAGGTGCTGCAACTGCTCTTCCCAAGTCTGGTTGTAAATAAGTATGTCATCAAAGAACACTAGTACGAACTTCCTCAACTGCCCATGAAACACGTGGTTCATGCATGACTGGAATGTACTTGGTGCATTTGTCAGCCCGAAGGGCATAACCAGGAAATCGAAATGCCCATAATGGCACTGAAATGTTGTCTTCAAGACACCTTGGTCCCTCCCCCGGATCTGATGGTACCTCGACTGCAGATCAATCTTCGAGAAGAACTTATCTTCGCTCAACTCATCCATCAACTCATCTATACCGGGAATGGGGCAGTATTTCTTTAGTGTCTTCTTGTTGAGGGCCCGATAATCGATGCAAATTCGTAAGGACTTGTCCTTCTTCTTCACCAGCACAATTGATGAGGCAAAAGGGCTAGAGTCGGGCCTGATATGCCCAAGTGCCAGTAGCTCATGGATGGCCCTCTCGATCTCATCCCAATATGCCTTGGGATGTTGATAAGGAGTGTTGATGACGACCTGCATTCCTGGCTCCAACTTGATACTGTGCTCAAACCGCGGTCAAGTGGTTGACCATGTTGTATGTCCCCATATACAACTAGATACATGCCAAGAATAGCCTCTATCTTCTGATGTGGTGGCTTGGGCTTTCCCCCAGCCTATAAGATCCTCAACTCCACAACCCACTCAATTTGTCCGTGTCTCAAGTCAACCTCCATCCCATGGGTCGAAACAGTCTGTGGTGGGTATGAGTGAATCCCTTGAAGCAACACGATCTTGCCATCTGGCCCTACAAATTCCATCTCCAACTTCCTCCACTCTGTTGTGACTCTGCTAAGCATATAGAGCCATTGGACTCCCAACACAACGTTGATGTCTGGTACATCTACTACAAAGGAATGATCTGTCATGTTGTAGTTCCCCATGGTCACTATCAATGCAGGCACATAATGAGTGCACTACATGGTTTTGTGCCCAGGCATAAGAACTAAGAATCCCTCAAACTCCTTAGTTGTGATGCCCCTCCTTTGAACCAACTAAACATCAATGAAATTGTGGGTAGTCCCTGAACAATGCCTTTAATCCTCATAGTCAAGAATTTGGGTACCCCACGTAGTGATGCAAGGACCACTCGAGTAGGTGCAATGGAAACTCCCCCTGGTGGTGGTGGTCCTCCCCCCTGAGGTGTTGCGTTGTCCTCTCCACCCATCTCAATATAGGTCTCATCCTTTGCATCACTGTGAGAGAAGACCTTGATGTAGTGGGCCTTGCCTGTTGCACACCTGCGGCCTAGTGCCCACGACTCTTGACAAGTGAAGCATAATTTCCTCCTCCTGAGGTCTTTCCAGGTCTCCTCATCTAGCTGCTCACACCCCCTCACACCCCTGATTGGCCCTCGGTGGTGGAGCCCTGGTGTCCTTCCCCCTTTGCTGGAAACCCTGTCTAGGGGTAGTGGTGCATGAGCCTAGGTAGGGCATCTTGTAAATCTTAGGCTCTCTCTATTGCATCCTGTAATGTAGTGGGCATGTTGGACCTCACTAACCTACGCAATGGCTCTACTAGCCCATCCACAAACATGAAGATCCTCCTAGGCTCTGACAATTCAAGCACCATCACCGACAACCGCAAAAACTCTGAAATGTAGGCTTTTGCACTCCTGGTTTGCTTGAGCCTTGTCAGCTCCCCAAAATACTCCTCCAAATCCTTCCTCTCAAACCGCTCCAACACCCTTCTTGTTAAATCATCATAGGCAGTTACTCCTGCATGTCCCAATGTGGTCAATCCATGGAACCACCAGTCGTGGGTTTCCCCTTCCAGATGCAACGTGGCAATCTTGATTGCCTCTCCTTTTGTCATTTGGTTCAATTGGAAATAAACATCCAACTTTTCGACCCATGCCTTGGCTGAGCTCTTGGAGGACCCATTGAAGGTTGGAAGAAATAACCTCCCCATAGTGCATTGCAAGTCTCTCCCCTGCATGTAACCACCTCCACTCTGTCCCTTGGGCCTATTTTTCCCCCTCAATTGACAGAAATCCTTGAAAGTAATGGGCCTCCCAAAATCAGGCCCATAAGACTGATACTCCAGGAAATAATTCCCATAAGGTGCCTCCTCTTGCTCCAGTTGCCCACCAGCTCCAGATTGTAGGAATATAAGAATGGTGGATCTAGGGGGTGTGTTCTGAATCAATGGCATGTTGGCATGCAGAGATGCATGGTGCTATGAGGTGCCAGATCCTTCTGCATAGTGGAAATCCCCTTGGACTCCCTTGCCCTTGTTGACACTGACATTTCGCTGGCCCATTCCTTCATTGTTCCAAGATAAATCATGCACTGCCTTCAATAGGAGTTCGGAAAACTCCTTTTACTCATCCCATTGGTCTTCTTCATCGTCCCCCATGTTGGTTTCTTCTGTCTCCGTTTCTGATGTCGGTTGCTTCTTGATCTCTGCCTTCGATATGTCATGTTCTGTCTATCCTCTAGTATCATAGGCTGTGCTGCTCTCATAGGCTATGCCAAGTTTATGAGCTTTGATACCACTGTAATATCTCTAAGGGAAAATTAATAGTAAATATGCTAAGCAATATAGACAAAAACACCATGCAACCAAACCGAGCAATCAAACCACGAATTTGCATCCAAAACTGCACTGTGTACTCATTTTATTAATGGAAAGAGGTGTACGACAAGGTGTTGGCATGAGTGCACCTGGGTTTGCTCTAGCAAAGCTACCAAAGCACCAAAATGATCTGTGAATCACCCTCCTCCAATCTGTAGCTAATCTTCCCGAGTGTTGTGCTATAGATGCCTAGAAATGTGTTGCTGCCTGAAAGGATCTGCTGCTAGAGCCCTCTCCACTGCTTAGAAAATTCTGAGAAATTAATATTGGCCTCTACTCAAGAAACCCAAAATAACTCACGAAGGGTTTGGCCAAAGATTGACCCCGGAAATTCGACCCTATTTGGCTTGAATGGCTCTTATGCTGGTCAAATCGACTGACCTGATGATTCTGTCGCTAAATGCTCTAAAAATACCTACAACCCCATTAGAAGGCTACCCAGGCTTTCACTCCAAGTCTCCTCCACAAGCTCCCCTCACTCCTCAACTTCCCGGAGTGTCTCTAGCCAAGATCGCGCAGTCCTTGTGCTATTGTAGCATGCTCCCTGCTGTGGTATGACCTCACTACTGCTGGTATGAATTGGAACTAGGTGAAACTCCCTCCTTGGGTTGGCACTCAATGTCCACCGAAGCAAGGGTTGGGATCTCCACTTAGAAACACCCGGTGTGCTGAACAACACATGCAGACTTGGCTCATTAATCAAGCATGCTATGTCAAAAGACAAATTCTAAAATAATAGATGATGAGCAAAATGAGAGCCCCTCTTTTCTTTTGTCGATTTTCCTCCAAGATTGCCCATGTGGGCCCACATCGAATTCCTCTCACCAATTTCACTCCAATGAGAGCGTATTCTCCATGTGGGCCCACTCATTTCAGCAAACTTATGAGGGTGTTTTTCCGAGAGAAAATCAGTGGAGTTGCATGAAGGGGAGTCTAGACTTTGTGGAAAGTTTTGGAGTTGGAGGTGACTGCTATTGAGGGGAACGAATTTATCTTCCTAGGGCCTATGCAGGGGGTCACTGGACAACGTTTTATGGAGCTGGGTTCAACCATTTTGTGCTGGGACTTGATATGAAACTACCCCCCTACATCTACGAAAATTTCCTTTATCATTCTTATTGCAGATTGAGGAGAAATAAGGAGGATGTTAACAGATTACATCACTGGGGGACGCAGTCTTGGTTCATGAGGGTGTAGTGCGAAAAGAGGGCAATTTTGGAAGGTCAGAATTAGCCAAAACCCTTTTTGGGTTTTTGTGGATTTCTTGAGAGGAGTCTCCAACTAATTTTATAGAATTTTACGGGCAATATTCGGGCTAGAAATCCCCTTTCTTATATCAGGACAATTTTGGAAGGTCAGATTTAGCCTAAACCTTTTCTATGTTTTTGTGGGTTTGTTGAGATGAGTCCAAGGTTAAATTTGCAGAATTTTCTTGGCAACATTCAAGACAAAATCCCCTTTTTGGTCCAACAATACATTTTATTATTCAGCCGGTGATTACACCATTTTGTGGGTTTTCTGGGTGGTTGGTTTGGGGTAGATTCCTTTCTGGGTTTGGTTGAGTATTTTTGGGAGAAGCTACAACTGCATTTTCAGGCGATTCTAGGCACCACATAGGGTCATTCTCAACATTTCCAATGCAGGATTAGTTGCCACTTTCTGGGTTTGTGTAGAAGGATATTGGGCCAAAGTTTCCTAACTATCAGGGGTCATCTCATCCACCTGGGTTGCTCTAGCTTGCTTATGCAAGCCTAGGTTCACTTGTTCCTTGCTATATGTACTTACAACTCGTAATTTAATAAAATGGCTCAACTTATTTTCCCACTTTCTTGATGTTTTTGATGGTGCATGCATATTTGTGATTCCATTTGTTGTAGCCTAGTTCATTTGCCTATTATTAGATGTAAAATTCAAAATGGAACATTACAGTGGTATCAGAGCATGATCTTGGCCCAGTTGTGGGAAACCAATAAGATCATGGAGGATTTGAGTATGTAGGCATAGTGATTGGTTGTAATGATCCTAAACAAGAATGTAAGTGATATATAAAGCATGCAAACAATCCGACAATCAGAAAAACGAAATGTACATTAAGCATCCATGGAAACACTAGAAATAAAGAACTGTTGATCCATTTTATTACTTTTTTAGGAGCAAAATACAATAGTAAAATTGAATGGTGCAACTAGCCTTGTCTCAATGGACAAGCTTGAGAAAGCCCATGTGAGAAAATGTTGAACTGAAGGCTACTACAACTGTTGCACCAAAATGAATCACGTTGCCCCCAAAAATTGCTTTGTTTGTTGACTTTGAAGGGCTGAAATCACTGCTTCCTGTGCTCATAAAATTATGAGATTTTAGCTCCTTGCTCCTTGGCCTAAACCCAGAAAAATCCACGAAGGAATTGGCCAAATGTTGACCTCAGAATTTTGGCCCAAATTCCCCTTAGCTCCTCTAGCCGCTCGCTGAGTTGGGTCCCCTGTTTGACCCCTTAGATCTGCCCAAAAAACTTTATAAAATCAGGAGTGTGATCCTTGCCCAAAACGCAGAAAAACCCAGAAAGGGTTTCCCTTGGTTCCAACTTTCAAAAATTGACCTTTCACAACTTGGGCCTCATCCAATTTCGAATTCTGTTGCTGTCACTGATCCTGTCAATCTCTACTCTCCCAACTCCAGCAACCCTCCTCAAATACCCTCCAAGTGATCTCCTACTTCTCCCGGCCAGGTCCAACTCTACAATTGCTTCAACCAACTCCCACGTGAGCCTAGTGGTGGCTCTCTGCGTAGGCCTCGGGTAACTGTAAATCGAACTATTGGGATCTTGGCTTTGTTGGCTCCAAAACCCCCAAGAAAGGTTGACCCTTTGCTGCTCTCCCAATCCTCTAAATCTCATGGCAAATGCTTGAACACTGATAGCTCCAAACTCACCTTGCGTATTCTCCAGCTAGCTAGAAATACACACTCCCTGTTGTGGCTGAATGGTAGTGTTGTACACACTCTCGGAACTCCTGAAATACTTATGGAACTCCCTCTCTAGGGTGGGCATGGATGGTCCCCCGAAGTAGAGGTTGAATCTCCCACTTGACAAATTCGTGCCTAAACAACCGGTTGACTTAGCTAAACTTGTCCTGACGATGAACCACACTGGTTGGTTCGAAACACGTCGACAAAAGATTACTTATGTGATTTCGCCGAAGATTCTTCACTAAACAGTAGAACGAACAATCAAGTAATTTTGATTGCAAGATGTAAGAATGAATCCAAATGAGAGCTCTCTCCTCCTTTTATCTTTGTCGGCCTTCCTTGCCTCATGTGGGCCCTTCCATCCAACACTTGAATTCCCTCCAAACCATTCGAATGGCCTAAGTTGAATACCCACGTGGGTGGCCCCCACCTTCCACTAGCAACCAAATTAAGTCGAAATTCCTCCTAAGTCCCTAAGTTGAAAATGCTGGGTTCTTTCCCTTAGCCAAAATTGTGCAAAAATGTGTGGAAACACCCTATTACAAATGTGTTTGAGAAGGGACATGATAGTCCTCCCCTCCCAAATGTTGCTTTCCCTCAAGCAACCTCACAGTTGGGTGCTCCAAAATGTGCTCACCCTCCCAGGTGGCATCCTCATTCGACAAAGTGCTTCAATGCACCAAAAATCGCCTGTCCTCAAGCAATGCCTAAGCAAGCATCCTCTCTAACTACTGCTCCCCATTGTCACTATAAAATGTGCCAGGGTCCCAGATGTTCTAGTGGATCGTGCTTGACCTCTGCACTGTTTTGATATAAAAGAATCCTTCAATACCAGGATCCCAGACAATCCTGTCCAACATGAAGGTCCCCTCGATCCATTCACTATCCTGCGCGGTGAAAGTACCAGAGGTCCCCTGCTCCATCAGTGACTCGCTAAAGCCCAATGGAGGATCTGTATGATCCCGTAGCCAACGCATTCCTAAAGGTTATTGAGCTGTGAAGAGCTGTGATGCCCCAGTTCCCTGCTAGTCCCAGAGTGGTGCCACCATGCTGACGCTGCGCTACTTTGACTATGTCTCCATCGTGCGTAGTCAGTATCCTCCTCTCCTAGAACTCGATGGTGGAGTAATGAAAGAGATAAGACACATCTTGCCTGGGCATCTCCATGGAACCAAGGCCTACCCATCCAAATCTAACTCCGAACCTGTGCAACAACAGAGAATGTT
The DNA here is from genome assembly GCA_000404065.3 of Pinus taeda. NCBI lineage: Eukaryota > Viridiplantae > Streptophyta > Pinopsida > Pinales > Pinaceae > Pinus > Pinus taeda. The sequence goes on from APFE031500677.1 coordinate 11,036, forward strand.
TGCCTCCCCATATGATGAAACCCTTTGTGAACCCCCATGTGTCATCTCATGAGCAAACTATATCACTTTTTGCCATGACTCCGCTCATCACGAGTGATCTATCGATCAACTGAATCCTTGCATCCCATAGCCAGACCTGCTATGGCATAACCCTGCCAACAGATGGAATCCCTCTAGCCCTCATCTCTAGTCCCTGCGTATGATCACTAGATAGGCTCCATATATCATGGGCTAATCTGATGCATGCTAATCCGCCCTGTGGCTGCCACTGTGTAGTACCAATGATCGCTGGGAGCCACATGTGCCAAAGAACTACCCCTAGAATGCAACCAAAAGATGGGTATCCGATACTCGTAACCGACTTAGGGTATGTGGACCCCTCCTGTCCCTGCCAACCATCTCCCTTGGGTCTGCCACCCGCCCTCTCAATAATGTGCCAATACAATGTCTGGAGGTTGGACACATACTGGAAAGCTACCTCAATCGTACATGATATCCTCTGTTCATGTATGGTTCTAACATGCCACGTGGAAAGAGTGACACATGTCTCCCTCGTGACCTGCTCCCTATGCATAGGCTCACTGATGAACGATATGCCACCCTTGCATATGATCAGCTCATCTCCCAACTTGTGGTTGTCAACTCGTGCACCGACCCAATGCCACCATTGAGAAGTCTCTCCCCTAGTGCATTGAGTGTCATCCCAATATCTCGAGTGAGCTCCCTATCCCCAGCTGCTTGCGCCTAGAGTGTCAAAGGACAACAACCAAGTAGTCTGTGCCTGTAAGTGATGTATAAGAGGGACAGGCATGTGAGTCCACATGGATACCATTGAGTATCACTCATCTGTGTCCTTGTCGATCCTGGGTGAAGTACACCCAAAGGTATCCCAGGTGTCTCCGTCCATTAGTTTCCTTGGAGGAAACCCTCCAAGGCCTCATTGTGCAACACCATATGCCCCTGCATCCCACCAATTATCCTTGTAGTCCTCGACCTGGCACTGTACCTTGCAACCTATCTCTGTACACCATTGGATACCCTGTGCTACTATTATATTTATACCAATATGTACTGTCTCATATCTTGCTTGTGTTACTGTATCTGGCTCTCGCCACATGTACTTGATGGAAGGTGAGTCGCTCAATGCAAACCAACATGCTACATCAAACAACCACGCATCTCCATGCTCCCCTGCAGGCCACTGCTCATCACTGCATACCTCTATACAACACTGGATGCTAGGTTCTATAATTGGGTTTGTATGCATCAAGTCACATCTCTCTGCATAAGACTGGAATTTGCGGCATATCCTTGTGCACCCTTGGGTACCACTGCATACTGTCGTACCACCCTGTATCATATGCCATCCTACATGTGCCAACGCATCCACCAATCTGGTAGTAATCCCTCCATGATGTGGGTGACATCTCCCCATCTGCCCTGAAAGACCTGAGCGGTCGACTCCTCACATGCCAATGGGAATGACACTATTGTGCCTATCGTAAGTAGCTCCAGTGTCCAATATACCAATGAGAGAGCATTGTCTCCATGTAATGCCCTGTCAGTGGTAGCTTCGAGATGGATCTACAAGATCAAATGCGTTGCAGACGACGGTGTTGAGAAATACAAGGCTAGGTTTGTGGCTAAGGGGTATGCTCAAAAGGAAGGGATTGACTATGAGGAGACCTTCGCCCTGGTAGCCAGGTATACATCTATTAGCATCATGATATCTCTCGCAGCCCAGATTGGATGGGAGATCCATCAGATGGATGTCAAAACGACATTTCTGAATGGGGTAATAGAAGAGGAGGTATACATTGAACAACTAAAGGGCTTTGACACTCATGAGAAGAAGTCTCATGTATGCAGATTGAAGAAAGCCTTGGATGGGCTGAAACAGGCACTGAGAGCATGGTATGGTCGAATAGATGGCTACTTCCTGAAGATGGGGTTTGTCAAGAGTGACGCGGATCCGAATCTCTACTATATGGTTGTAGAGAACGAACTGCTAATCTGAGTATTGTATGGGGATGATGTCTTTCTGACAGGATCATCCAGCCTCATTGGGGACTACAAGAAGAATCTAGCCATAGAATTCGATATGAAGGATTTGGGACGAATGCACTACTTCCTAGGGTTGGAAGTTTGGCAGCAGAAGGGAGAAATCTTCCTTGGGCAAGGGAGGTATGCTACAGAAATCCTAAAAAGATTCGGGATGGAGGATTGTAGACCTATGGCTATGCCAATGATCACCAGCAGGAAGAAGATTGATGCATCAGAAGACAAGGATGTCGATCCCACCTTATATAGGCAGTTCATTGGGTCCCTGATGTATTTGGTCAATACTAGGCTAGACATTTGCTACGCTGTCAACTCCCTCAGTCAGTTCATGGTGGAACCGAAGAGGGCGCACTAGGCAGCAACCAAGCATGTTCTCAGGTACTTACAGAGAACAGTCGATTATGGACTCTTGTACACCAGGAGTAAGGATATCAGATTGAGTGGATTTACTGATGCAGATTGGGCAGGAAGTTCAGTGTATCGGAAAAGTACCTCTGAGTACTGTTTGAACATTGGATCGGGAATCACCTCCTGGTGCAGTAGGAAACAAAAGTCTGTGGCTCTGATCTCATTTGAGGCAGAATATATGGGGGCAAGCACAACTTCGTGTCAGGCCTTATGGCTTAGAAAATTGCTTGTGAACCTATTCAGAAGGAATATGGAGGCGACCGAGATCATGTGCGATAATCAGAGTTGCATCAAACTCTCTGAGAATCCAGTGTTTCATGATAGGTCAAAGCATATTAATATCGGGTGTCACTTTATCAGGGACTGTGTTCAACGAGGAGCTATACAGTTGAGCTACACTCCTACAGGAGAACAGGTGGCGGACATCCTCACCAAGGCCCTTGGAAGGACAAAGTTTGACTACTTTGGGGAAAAGATGGGGATGGTAAAGAACCCGTTTCAGTAGTAGAAATGGGAGTGATAACAACACAGATGCAGAGGGAGTTGCAGTGGAATGCAGTGTTGGGAGAAAGGACCAGCAACAACACGGATGCAGAGGGAGTTGTCGTACAGATGCAGCAGTGGTAGTAGCAGAGCCATGGGTAGCAGTACAGGATGCAGCAGTGTAGAGGATGTTGGGCAGGGAGGCTTAGCATCAGCACAGGGACCGATGCTGGATGATCGGGGTGATACTCAGTGAGGAGTATTATTAGAGCATAGTCCTCACTAAGAGGGAGTGTTGATTTGGGGTAGCATCGGATGTGCTCTAGTCGCGGAAATTGGTGGAGAGGCTAAAGCACATAACATCTCCAATACCCAAGAATGGTTTGGGCAGTTTCTAAACAGTTTGGGAGATATTAAAATAATTAATATTTTTAATGGAGTCCCTAAGTCTAAACTTAGGGAAAATAAAATATTAATGTGAATTAATATAAAACTACGTTAGAAGGGTCCAAAAGTCATGGATCAAGCAGAGTTAATCTTAGCCGTTGATTAGGGACTTAATCTCGACCGTTGATTTGTCAATGAGAAAAGTATAAGTGGAGGCTTGAGGGTCACTTGGAGAACACACTGAGTGAGACCAGTCAGTTCAATTTCTGGAGTAGGTTTAATTGAGAAATTCGGACTAGTGGTCTAGTGAGCAGTTAGGAGGCAGCAAGTACGGAACAGAGAGAAGGGATCAGCCACTGGAGACTAGTGCTGAGGAAGGAGAGGTAGACGCAGGGCATTTCAGGTAGATGCAAAGGCAGCAGGAGACTACGTAGTCACTAGAGGGCCTGCGTGGGTGACGCAGAGAAGCCCAGGGCTGACGCAAAGTGTCTGTGAGCCACACAGAGGTCATCCAAGCTGACGCTAGGACTAGGAGAAGTGCTGGAGAATTTTTCTCTCTATGGGTAAGCTAGTTTGGCACCCTGTTGTACTGAAGAATTGATGAATAATATAATCCTCCCTTGCTGCACCAGTTTTCCCACATTGGGTTTTTCCGGGGACTACTGTCCAAAATATCTGAGTCAATGTGTTGATTCTTGTACATGTGTTTGTTTCTGTCTTATGGTGTGATATCTGCAGCAGAATTTACTTTAATGTTTATTGAAGGAATTTCATAAATAACTTAGTGAAGAATAAGTAGGAAAAGTAAATCAGATGTTGCAGTGATAGAATTTTCACATTGTTGAGTCCTTGTTGAACTACATCCATGGCTTCTTCTACGAAATCAAAGTACAAGTTAGAAGGGGCTTCAAATTTCAGAACTTGGAAAGCTAGGATTGATCTTATTCTTGCAAAGAACGAAATTTTGGATATTGTGAAAGACAAGGTTATAGAACCAACAAATAGTGCAGGAAAAGAGAAGTTTAAGGAAGATAACATCACTTCCATGAGTCTTACTATGGATTCCATTAGAGATCGTTTGATCCCCTATATTGAAAAGCTTGGAACTTCAAAGGTGATGTATGTTTCCCTAACTATATTTAAAGTCAACAACATTGGTCAAGTGATGAGTTTGAAGAATGAGCTTTGTGATATGAGGATGACAAATGATGATACTGTGGCTTCATATTTCATAAGAATCTCTCAACTAAGAGACCAATTTCAAGCAATTGATGAAGTCATCTCTGAGAAGGAACTTGTGACTACAACACTTAAGGAACTACCTAGATCATGGGATGCATTTGTAGCTGGTATAAGTAGTAGGAAGGAAGTTCCCTCTTTTGAAGAACTATGGACCTCTTGTGCTCAAGAAGAATGAAGGCTTATATCAAGAGATAGAAAGGAAGAAGACTCTCAAGCATTTGTAGCCTGTGTCAAAAGGAACAACAAAGGAAAGAAGAAATTTGGCTTCCAAAATAGAAAACCAAAGGGAAGGCCTGCTCTTCAAGGAAAGAAAGATATGCCATAGATTCAATGATATCGTTGTCGCAGATTTGGTCACTATATGAGCCAATGTCATGAAGGAGGGAATGATTGAAAGGGGAAAGTAAAACAACATGCTTCAACAGTAGCCATTGATGAACATCTAAAGAAATCTAAAGGTGACATATTTCTTTCACTTTTCTGCTCTAATAGGTTCTATTGGAGATGACGATGTTATGTGGTTGGTAGATTGTGGTGCTTTAAGACATATGGCAACGGATCATGGAAATTTCACTAGCATGATGGAAAGAAGATTCGCACAAAGGGTAGAGCTTGGAGGCAACCACTGCTATGCAGTCAAAAGAATTGGAAAAACATCCATTGAGCTAGAATATGGTAATAATGTTCTTTTTAGCAATGTATTATATGTGCCAGGTTTGAGAAAAAACTTAGTCTCTCTTTCATGTTTAGAAGATAAAGGAGATAGCGTAGCATTTGTTGATGGCAAAGTACTTGTATGGCCCAAGGGCTCTATAATAGATGATGCTAGAGTTATTGGAGTTTGTGAAGATTATATAGACTCTTGGGTCAACCAACTCAAGCTTTAGTACATGATGAAATCAATCCATCTGAACTATGGCATAGGAGATATGGTCAACTTCAATATAGAGCCTTGCTTGCTTTGAGTCAATTCAGGTGTTTCCAAATTGCAAATAGAACACGAAGCTCTATGTAAAGGTTGTGCACTTGGAAAGAATATCAAGAAGTCATTTCCAAGCAGTGGTAGTAGATCCAAAGAAATATTGGATTTTATTCATTCTGATGTTTGTGGTCCTATGTTAGTGAGATCACTTGGAGGTTTGTTATACTATGTATCACTTACTGATCACTTCTATTGTAAGACGTGGTTATATCTCATGACCAAGGATGAAGTCTTTACCAAGTTCCATGAATTCAACGCTGAAGTAGAGAACTTGACAAGAAAGAAGATTAAGATTTTAAGATCTGACAATGGAGGAGAATACACTTTAAAAGAACTTGTTGCCTTTTGTAAAGAAGTTGGGATTAAGAGGCAGTTGATTGTCCCCTATAATCCTTAACAAAATGGAGTGGATGAAAGAAAGAATAGGTCCATTGAAGAATCTTTCAAGGCTATGATGCATGATCAAGAATTGCCTATGTTCTTATGGGGAGAATCGTTCATAACATCTGTATACATTTAGAATAGAAATCCTCATTGATTTTTGGAAGATATGACTCCTGAAGTATCATTCACTGGACAAAAGCCAAAGGTTGGGCATTTGAGAATCTTTGGCTGCCCAGTTTACATCCATGTTCCTAAGGATAAGAGGAAGAAGCTTGAACCATTAGGAAAGAAAGGAATATTTGTTGGTTATAGGGAATCATCAGAGTCATATAAAATCTACATTCTAGAGCAGCAAAAGGTTGAGGCCAGTTGAGATGTTACGTTTGATGAGAACTGTGCATATTGGAAGTCTAAAGAAGTTTCTGTAGACTCCAACGATGAAGAAAAGCACGAGTCTTTTAAGGAGAAAGTTCAAGTTCTACAGAACATCCTAAAGAGCCAGGTGGGCATGTTACGTACCACTAGTAGGTGACCCCATAGGAGAATTTTTCTCCTAAAATTTGTCTTCAGCCGATAGGCAACAACCCGTTGAGATCCACCTGGTAGCTCTGATGTGCTATTTTTTTCTGCCCCTTGAGCCACCCATTGTGTACCCTCATTCCTTTGTCATGATCATATGTTTGAAGGTGGGCCATCCAATCCCAGAGGTATGATTTTTCATTATGTAATTGGGTGTTTATGCTTGTTTTTCTTGGGCACACTTGGGCATGGACTACTGGGGGACTTGGAAGAAGGAAGGACTTTGATTGTACTCTTGTTACCTTACCTCAACGGGGGGGTTAATCCTGTATTCTAGTTCGTGGGATCTTCTTTATTGATTATTATCTTTAGGAAGGGCACTACATGGGAAACTAATGCTAAAGAGGGTAATTGTTGAAAGGGGTAACTAGGGCCTCCTTGAAGGTCAATTGAGCCTATTATAAGCACCGATGACTTCATACTCCCAATCATCTAGGCACTTGTCAAGTCCCTTGGTGGTCAAATTTGGATTTAATCCATAAATTTTTCTTCTTTTCTCTTCTTTAAATTTTGTCCCTTTAAGGATAGGGAGGCTCTTGTAGCGCTTGGTGCTAAATATTTGGAGGGAGGCATTTTGAATTTCGCTTGGATAGAACTCTTCCTCTATGTCTCCTCTGGTGATCCTTAATTTTTGGTAGATTTCCCACGGTGGAATCTTCATAAATTTGATGCCCTAGCTTTCACATCAAAAAGAAACCCTAAAAGCTAATCCTTCAACTTGGGGATTTCTTTGAAGGCATGTGCTTTTGTACTTGTTGAAGTAAACCTTACATTGCCTTTTCTCTTGTCTACCTTGACCTTGGATGTACCTATCTCTCGTTACCTTAACCTTTTCTCAATCCTATGTCTTGTGTAGGCTCTTTTCCGGGGGATTTTCCGTGGAGAGTCTTAAATAGCTTTTCCCAAAGCTTGCAATTTCGTTGAACCTTTCCATTGAATGAGACACCTTCCCCCACTTCAAAACTATTATAGACATATATCTATCACAAGTGAGTATTATTGGGACTCCTCCCGTTGATGAAAATCTGAGAAGAGTTGGGGATTTAGGTTGTGGTGACAGTGGGCCTCTCTCCCAAGTGTTGTTGTGCCCTCTAGCTTTTGCCTGTTTACAAGGCCTGCCAATTTGGTAACATCAGGGCCTTGTGAATTGTAGAACCAGTTGTTGTCCCTGAGATCAGGAAGAGACCAACATGTCTTAGATCTACTTTGGAAGAAGCAAAAGGACATGCAACTCTAGATGGCACATTCAAAGAAAGTAAGAAACCTAAAAGGCTCTGTAGTTATGCAACTCTTATTACTAATCTTTTTGGTGTAGAACCTTCCACTTAGGAAGAAGTAGCAATCCAACAAGTATGGAAGGATGTTATGATTGAAGAATATCAATCCGTCATGAAGAATCCCTCTGTTACTCTTCTAGTCTCAAGACGTGGATCACCTTGGGTTCAAAGATCAACTTGCCCAGGCACTGAACACTGAGATGATTTGATCTTGTCAGAAATAAATTGTTAACATATATGAAACCAAACATCAAATTCATACCTTCAATCCTAAAGAGAGGTTGGAGTCTGCATTAGATGTCCATCAATCCAAGCATGCTAAGTCCAGGGCAAGGTTACTTGGGAGCGGGAACGGGGAGTGACATTTTCAAAAACTCCCGGTTTGGGAGCGAATCAGGAGCGAATTTTTATATAATATATATTTTTATATATTTTGATGCATATATGTCAACAAAAGCATGTAGAATGATGAATTAGATATAAAAAACATAAACACATGGATTGAACTATATAACATCAATCATCTAGAAGTTATAATCCTCATCAACCACATCCACAAGTTAGTAACATACAACATATCGAGTCTCTTGATTCATCAATCTTAAAGTTTCAAGCTTTCAAAATTCGATATATAACATTTATCATCATTGATCACTAAAGTTATAACTTGTACTTGTAACCATTACCATTACCATTACCAAGTAACCAAACGATAACAAAGAATATCTAACATGAAATGAAATGTTTCAACTTTCAACTTTCACTAAGCATCATATTCATAATTCATTACCAATAAGTTATAATTGCCAACTTCAAACTTAAAATTGTCATATATTGTTTACAAAAAAATATCATAATGAATATGAAAGAGTCAATAGTTATAAAAGCTACTAGAAACTAGAAAATACAAGTAAATATATTATCTATTGCTAATGCTTGGGCCTCTTGCCGACATGAGAAATGTTTAATTTCTGAGAAAGTATGTAGAATGATGAATTAGTTATAAAAAGCATAAAAACATGGATCAAACCATATAGCGTCAATCATCTAGTAGCTACAATCTTCGTCAACCACAGGTCCACAAGTTACAAGTTTTGATTTATATAGCATGTAAGGGTGCACATAAATGAAATAGCATCGAGTGCAATCCATTTATGAACCGAAAATACATCAATAAACATGCTGTAGATGGCCTCTATCATGCAAAAAAATCATGCTACAACAAATACCTACATATCATCCATTGCCTATCTTGGGATCTTTGTGATTAATATCACCCTCTAAGCATTAACAGAAGATAGAAAAAATGTAGCATGTCAAGTCAATATTTTGTTTGAGTGATGGGTACATTTTTAGTAGGGTCATGATAGAAGATTTCAACAACCAATGTTACTAACATCAAGGTACATAGAGGGATTGGTGTTCTTGACGAGTTCCATATACCTAGTACATCACAAAATCCAATGGAAACATTGCAATCCCTCCAATCCTGAAATGCTAAAAAATAGATAACTCTGTTGGATTTTGAGTGAGATCTAAAATTCTACATTCTCCATATGAAATCCAATGATGTCGGAACCACTCTCAAACATCTTGAGTCATTTCATGGTAATGTTAAAAATTTAAGTAAAAATGACATTTACCTTTATCTTTCATTTTCATCGTTTTACTTTAATAATTTAACATTACCATGAATTGCATATCAATACTAGGGCCATAGGCTTGATCATTAGGCTCCCTCACTAAAAAATTCTCGTTTCTTTGAAAAAAATTGTGTTTGGAACGTGTTTGCATAAAATAATTTACAAAATAAAAGGGAGTGAATTTAATTTTAGGGAGTGCGCTCTTGAAATTCGCTTCCTGTGGGAGTGAATTTCAGGAGCGCACTTTCTTTGAAAAAAATTGTGTTTGGAACGTGTTTGCATAAAATAATTTGCAAAATAAAAGGGAGTGAATTTAATTTTAGGGAGTGCGCTCTTGAAATTCGCTTCTTGCGGGAGCGAATTTTAGGAGCGCACTCTCGGGGTCGCTCCCAATCCGCTCCCGAAGGGAGTGCGCTTGGGGAGCGAGTTTGAGAGGTGGGGGGGCGCTCCCCCGCAACCATGGGACTTGCTTGAGTCCATATGGGACTTTCTTCAATCTGAAGTCATGAGTTTCTTTCTTGTGTACCTCAAAGCTCTGAGGTAGCTCCAAGTATGCTTCTTCCTTAAGTACATCATGGAGAAAGCCAACTTCACATACATCTAATAATAGTGCATCTAGCAACAGGAGCTAGGATCTCATCATAGTTCTCTTTCACAGAGAGCATTGACACTGCAACATCTTGTTATCTAGAAAGGTCCTTGCATGAAGGAAATATTGCTCACAACATCTCGTTATCTAAAAATAGCGAAATTGGCTATTACATGACAATTTACTCCCTTTGAATGAGAAGCTTCTTCTAAACCTGGGAGACTGGGATCCTTCCTTTAAGATCTGAGCTCTTGTCCATTTTAAAGCGCCACTCTAATCATGGGATGGCTCTTTATCCTCCTCGCTCTCGATTTTGAGGACCAGGTCCTTACATCCATTTGATGTACTTGTTGACCCCAGAACAAAGCAAGAGCAATAATAGCAAATTAAATAAACATAATGAAGGCGCACCTAATGATAAGGCAAAACTATCTTTCTTCTCTTCATTTTCCTGCACCAACTCCCTCCTGAGACTAATTCTTCCTGTATTACTCTGCATCTTGATGGCACACAAGATAGATTTTCTTTCCTTGATCTCATTCTTATTCAAGAAGTCAGGAAAGAAGCATTTGCTTAACCAATCACTCATGCAAGAAGAATAAACACAAATCAAATTAAACAAGAACAACGTCATAAAGAAATAACATAAGTCTTGAAAGTATTTATCTTTAATGAGGATTGTAGGAAGCTATAAGCTGCCTCTTGATCCTGCCTCCATGAGTCACCACTGTCCATCAATCATATGTCAATGTCATTTTCAAAAGAAATCCATCCTCTTGAGCACCACCTGTATTCACATTCCAAATCGTTCTAAGGCTGGCTGTCAATGTACAAGATCACCATGAGTTTTGCATCATACCATCTCCTATTGGGAGACCAACCCATCTAGGGTTAATCTCAATCTGTCACAGGTACTTAAATAACTCAATGGCTACTCACTGATCATATCATATCATAAAGAAATCTTGAATCATACTAGGGTTCCATTGCTATAGAACTTGGTCCTTTTCAATATCCAAAGCCACTCTTGGGGTTTTCTCTCAAACTGTAACCTGTATCTGTAAGTACAAGGGCTCCCTATGGTTTCCTCTAAACCCTAGAATTATTTTAGGTCTCCATCATCTTCATCTCTTTCACTCTGCTTGATCATGAAAACCATCATAGGTGTCTACACATGGGTGATCTCAATGACTTTTCTTCAACCTGGCTTTGAAACCATGGTAATTTTTAGGGTTAGATTGTTCTTTGTGGTAGATAATTGCATTTTTAAATTTTCAATATTTTCACATTACATTCACCCCATAACATCATATCATCATTAGCAATTATGTAGAGAGAATAATAACATCAACAATGTTGCGAAACAATTAAGAACAATACAAGAAAAGCATACACAGAGACACTAAGATTTTTGGTTGGAGACCAGGAAAAAACCCCACAAGGGGGGGAAATCCATAAACAATTCTTTTTCTTCTATTACATATTCATCAAATGTTTAGATGAGATACAATGTACAATAAGAATGAAACATATATCTTTCATCATCAATCACATTAGCCCTCATAGTGCCAATCTGGGATCATACATGATCCTGATAAGTCAATCCAAGAGGCATTCTCAAGACCTCTAATAGTGCTGCCTCCAAGTCACTGTAGGAAACATAGATCTCTACCTCAAGTATATACATCATTGTCATAAGTCATTACATCACTTGTCATAAGATCATTGTCATATACATCAAGGTCACTGTCATGCATCAAGCTCACTGTCATATGCAATCAAGGTCACTGCCACATACATCTCTTTCATACATCAAGGTCACTGTCATATACATTTCTATCATTGTTAATTTTAGGTATGTTCTATGCTTAGAGCAATTTATTTCAATTTTCACAGTTAGCAAAATATCTTTTCCAGATTAGCAATCACATCAGCATTAAAGTAAATTGCAGATAGAACATAAACATAGATTGCAGAAGACAAGCCAAGACAAGAGGACACAAGATGTGGCACTAGCCACGGACAAACCCCAATGTGGAGGAACCCTTGATCAATTCTTCTTATATGTTCTTCAATAGTTCAACAGAGAGAGAGAGAGATAGTATATTTATAACAGAAGTCAACACTTTGACTTATCTAAATAAGAGCATAGATCATCTCTAAGAAGATGATACATGTGATAGCTGAACTCAGTTGAAGACATGTTGCTTCAACTGATTCTCCAAGGTGACTCCTTCACCTATCATTGTGTTGGACCTCGTCATCATGCCGCACCCCACCGTGCTGCACCTCATTATCATGCTGCATCCATCATCACTATACTGGACAGTCTGGACCTCATGACCATGCTGCACACATCATACTGCTGCCACTATTGTCCCATGTGGCATACTGCTGTCTCACTGTTAGTGACATTGCCATTCCTTGTTTGCCATACTGTTGTCCCAATTGTATTGCTGTAGCATGCTGTCACACATGTTGTTCCAATGTTGCGTACCTATGATTGCTTGCTATCCCATTGTTTAGTCATGGTTGCTCTTATGATTGCTTGTTGTCCCTTTGACCTACAACAACCCAACAATCATGCCCAAAACATTACTTGAACATGGTTGCCTCCTCATGCTACTGTTTTGGGCATATGGCAATCCCTAACACTTCCATGTTGACCTATTTAGGAGTGACTAGGCCTATGGCCTGCCATAGACCTTAGCTGCACACACACCAAGCACCTAAGGTGCATGCTACAACTCACTGTTCTGAGGTTTGTTGGGTTGAGGAAACTAGGCCTGGTTAGGGCACACAACAGTCCTTAACTTGCCTTCTTTTTGTGCCCAAAAACACTCCCAAGAGATGCGGTTGTCCTTCTTTGAGGGGTCGAGGGTGGCTGCTTCAACTCTGGGCTACCCTAGCCCTTGTCTACCCTTCATCCCACTTATAATTTACTACGGCACCCTACAACAAGACTGTGTAGGGTTGCGACTGCCTTTCCATGGATCTGCACCCCTCCAAAGTAGCCTCAAATTGTCCTATGGTTGCAGCTCTTCTAGAAAGGGAACTCGGCTCCTTCTCCAGCACTTCAAACCCTTGAGATAGATTCAAAATAGTCCTCCTTTTACACACTGTCCTAGCCTCTTCTTGTTGTGGCTACCACAGGGAATTATCCTCCTTCAATGAGCTCTCTTCCTCTACAAATGGATGCGTAGAGTTGTCATAGGCTAGGGCTGTTAAGAGCTCCATAGCTGTGCAGATCCTCCTTCTTAGGACTGCGTTAAGGCATCCTCCTTAGGACTGCATTAGGGCTTGTAGAGACTGCGTCTAAGGCTTCCTCTCTTAAATTTCTCTTCCACTAAAACCTAGAACAAGTGGAGAGAAATCAATAGTGAAGTGTGTGTGAAATGACTCTCAAGTCATCTCCTTTTATACTAAAACGTTGAGCACATGTGGCATTTATTTGGTAGCTGGCCAACCTTGACGAATTGTCTATTAACATGAATAAATTCATAACTCCATGAATACTTATTGGAATCGAATGATCTTTAGATCAATCCTACACCTCTTGATGAGAGGGATCCAAGAAAAATATTAGCTGTAATAAATAAGATGACCCACATGGAGTTTGGCCCTAGTTGCCAATTTTAACACTCCCTCTCAACTAGGGAGAACTCCATCCATTGATCCATCGACCAGATCGTACTATCTCTGCCAACTATGCCCTACACTGCTCGGCTCTGCTCTGATCTGCTGAACCATGAAGAAGAAGAATTGATCTAGAATGTCTCATACCATTCTCTACTGACCCGAAGTCAGTTCCATATGAAGAGAGTGTGTCATACCACTCTTACTGACCCAAAGTCTGTTTCATTGATCTTAGATCAATATCACAAGAGAATGTCTCAAACCACTCATACTAATCCCAAATCGATTTCATTGATTCCAAATCAATGGAGGTCATTCTAGCATAGGGAGTACGGTAGATACAATGATGTGTCCATCGATAGTACTACTATGGTCCCTAACCCCATTTGCCTAATCATTGGCCAAATGAGAGGTAGTTCCCATGAGTTCTAGACTGCATGGGTAGGATGCCTCGACAAGAGAACCACTCATCCTGTCCATAAGTCGCCATGAGGTATCACAGGGGAAGGCTGAACCATTCACTCTGTACACAATGCATCATTTGGGGAAGGTGAGTTTCCCTATGGTCGCTTATTGCTCCAAGAAGTATCCCAAGCCCCCCAGAGCTCCCAGAGTTCAATGCATGCATCATGCAGGACCCTCATAAGAGGGTGTCTCAACGACTCCAAGTCGTTTGGGAAAATCACAAATTTGCCCTTTCCCCGGGGCTTCGATAGAATGTCTGCGACCTGTACATCAGTCTCAATGCGATGGAGCCTCCTTGCTCATCAATGTACCATATCCCAAATAAGGTAGTATTTAATGTCTATATGCTGGAGCAATGATAGAATATGGGATTCCTCAACAATCGAATCCCCCTTGGTTAACACAGAAGATCACAGAGGTATCCATCATGTGTACAAACAACTCACTGAAGAGCTTCCGCAACCAGGCAGCTTCACACTAGGTCATACTCATAGCTATGTATTTGATCTCAACGGTGCTCAAAGCAACCGTCTTTTGCTTCTTGCTCATCTAGGATATCGAGCAGAACCCAAAGAGAATCAACACTTAGAAGTGCTCTTGAGATCCTCCACATTGCCTGTCCAGTCAACATTCTAATAATCAAGCAGCTTCATATTTCCGGCAGTGTATCTCAATCCATGAGAGATTGTGCCCCAAAGATATCTGAGAAGATTCTTGTCACTAATCTAGTGAGGCTCAACCAAAATATGAGCCCAACATGCTAACTCCAAAACATATATCTGGACAGAAGTTCACCAAGAACTTCAATGCAAATGAGTTTATGAAACTCAAAGGCATTTCCCAAATCAGGTCCGGTATCACTACCACATAACTTTTGAAAGTTAAGCTCCATCGAGGTAGTCACGGGCTTGTAGTTCACCTTTCTAAATCTGGAATCCAACTCCCTCTTACTTTTGTAATTGAGAGGTTCTGCACCTGTAAAAAAGAGGTCGTCCTCAGAAGGTGTCGGTATGAGAGGTCTATCATCCACAACCTTCAAGCAATGGTTTGGATCGGCTTCACTCCTAGTGAATCTTAGCTTCATCAGATAGCTATCAATCCTCTCATATTAAGCCCGGGGTGTTTGCTTCAAGCCATAGAGGGCTTTCTTCCACCTGCATACATGAGATTCCCCACCATGAATCTCAAACCCCTCGGGTTGTTCCAAACCTGTGGACCTGCTACATGAGGGGAATGGTCCCCTTGTAAGATTCTCCTTCGGTACATCTCAGACATGTACCTTCATGCTTTTCTTGAATTTAGGCATCATTGTCACCATTTGACTCACATCGGGTAGGGCCCCATAATAAGTAGACCTCCAGTGTTATAGATGAGATTTGTCGATTGAAATGGTACCCAATGGACCATCCTACAACTTGATACAAATTGCCAACCCTGAACTCAAAAGAATCTTTGAAAATTCCATTTTCAAACACTTACCTTTCCATTGATGAATGCCAACTTGATACTTTAGACTTCCAGGCTCTTCTTGTGATCAGGTACATAAAGAGATTCTCGTAGATGAATCGAGTTACCCTCATTCACTTAAGGGGTAACATTCCCTACACCCTTTTCAGGATAGGTGGCATAGACTCCAAGTATAATTCCACGATTGTTTCCATCTCTACCAATTTAGAGAGCACCCTTCTATCTGATGAAGTGCCTTGAAGCACTACAATCAATAAGCCAAATTCCCAAAGAGTCTGAAAGAGAGGGCCAAAATAAGATAACGCTCTTTTATCTTATTAGAAACGACATTTGATTCTTTATACCTGGGGTTCCTTGCTTTCTCTGAAGAGTCGGTTATTTCCTTGATGACCTGCATTACTTGTCATTCCTCCAATCATTGAAGATGTCCTCGGAATGATTGTTATCATCAGCAAGCAATGTGTCCCTACCATTTAGACACTCCTTCACATAATGGTTGAACTTATTACAAGACATGGCATTTGCTTTTCCTTCCACCCTTAGATCCAGACTTCCCATTGAATTGATCTTTAGGTAGGCCACCAGAAACTTCCGCTGCGCCATACTGATAATGTTCTCTGCTTTGACTTCAGCCTTGGTGAATTTGAAGAGGGATGAGGAATCCACTGATCCTATTGTCCTTTCCAACTGGCTTCGGTGATGGCTCTTTCACTCTTGCTTGGGCGTTGTCTTCACCTTAGCTCTGATACCATGTTAATTTTAGGTATGTTCTATGCTTAGAGCAATTTATGTCAATTTTCATAGTTAGCTCAATATCTTTTCTAGATTAGCAATCACATCAGCATTAAAGTAAATTCCAGATAGAACATAAACATAGATCGTAGAAGACAAGCCAAGAGAAGAGGACACAGGATGTGGCGCTAGCTAGGGACAAACCCCAATGTGGGGAAACCCTTGATCAATTCGTCTTATACGCTCTTCAATAGTTCAACACAGAGAGAGAGAGAGAGATAGTACATTCACAACATAAGTCAAAACTTTGAACTATCTAAATAAAATCATAGATCATCTCTAAGAAGATGATACTTGTGATAGTTGAACTCAGTTGAAGATATGTTGCTTCAACTGATTCTCGAAGGCGACTCCTTCACCTATCAATGTGCTGCACCTTGTCATCATGCCGCACCTCGTTATCATGCTGCACCATGCTGCAACCATCATCACTATGATGGACCTCATGACCATGTTGAACAAATCATATTGTTGCACCTTATGCTGCCACTGCTGTCCCATGTGGCATACTATTGTTCCACTGTTAGTGACATTGCCATTCCATGTTTGCACGCTGTTGTTCCAATTGTATTGTTGTAGCATGTTGTCACACATGTTCCAATATTTAGTACCTATGATTGCTTGCTATCCCATTGTTTAGTTGTGGCTGCTCCCGTGATTGCTTGTTGTCCCATTGACCTACAACAACCCAACAATCATGCCCAAAACATTTCTTGAACATGGTTGCCTCCTCATGCTGCCGTTTTGGGCATATGGCAACCCCTAACACTTCCATGCTGACCTGTTTAGGAGTGACTAGGCCTATGGCCTACCATAGACCTTAGCTGCACACACACCAAGCACCTAAGATGCTACAACTCATTGTTCTGAGGTCTGTTGGGTTGCAACAAAGTAGGCCTGGTTAGGGCACACAACAGTACTTAACCATCCTTCTTTTTGTGCCCAAAAACACTCCCAAGAGATGCAGTTGTCCTTCTTTGAGGGGCCGAGGGTGGCTGCTTCAATTCTGGGTCGCCCTAGCCCTTGTCTACCCTTCAGCCTACCTGTAATTTACTGTGGCACCCTACAACAAGACTATGTAGGGTTGCGGCTGCCTTTTCATGGATTTGCACCCTCCAAAGTGCCCTCAAAGCTGTCCTATGGTTGCGGCTCTTCTAGAAAGGGAACTCGACCCCTTCTCCAACACTTAAGAAACTTGAGATAGACCCGAAACAATACTCCTTTTACACACTGCCCTAGCCTCTTCTTCCTGTGGCTAACACAGGGAAGTATCCTCCTTCAAAGAGCTCTATTCCTCCACAAATGGATGCATAGAGCTGTCATAGGCTAGGGCTGTTAAGACCTCCATAGCTGCATAGATCCTTCTTCTTAGGATTGCGTTAAGGCATCCTCCTTAGTGCTGTGTTAGGGCTTTTAGAGACTGTGTCTAGGGCTTCATACTGCGGCTCCTTTAAGGCTTTACCTTCTGCGATTTAGGGCTTCCTCTCTTAGATTTCTCTTCCACTAAAATCCCAAAAAAGTGGAGAGAAATCAAGAGTGAAGTGTGTGTGAAATGACTCTCAAGTCATCTCCTTTTATACTAAAACGTTGAGCACATGTGGGGTTTATTTGGTTGCTGGCCGACCTTGACGAATTGTCTATTAACACAAATAAATTCATAACTCGATGAATACTTATCAGAATAGATGATTTTTATATCAATCCCACACCTCTTGATGAGAGGGATCCAAGAAAAATATCAGTTGTCATAAATAAGATGACCCACATGGAGTTTGGCCCTAGTTTCCAATTTTAACACTGCCTCTCAACTATGGAGAACTCCATTCGCTGATCCATCGACTAAACTGTACCATCTCTGCCAACTATGCTCTGCACTGCTTGGCTTTGCTCTGCTCTGCTGAACCATGAAGAAGAAGAATTGATCGAGAATGCCTCATACCATTCTCTATTGACCCGAAGTCAGTTCCATATGAAGAGAGTGTGTCATACCATTCTTACTGACCCAAAGTCAGTTTCATTGATCCTAGATCAATATCACAGGAGAGTGTCTCAAACCACTCTCCCAGATCAGTTTCATTGATCCCAGATTAGTGGAGGTCATCCTAGCATAGGGAGTACAGTAGATACAACAATGCGTCCATCGATAGTACTACTATGGTCCCTGACACCATTTCCCTACTCATTGGCTAGATGAGAGGTAGTTCCCATGAGTCCCAGACTGCATGGGTAGGATGCCTCAACAGGAGAACCACTCATCGTGTCCATAAGTCGCCACGGGGTATCACAAGGGAAGGCTGAACCATTCACCCTGTACACAACGCACCATTTGGGGAGGGTGAGTCACCTTACGGTCGCTTATTGCTCCAAGAAGTACCCCAAGCCCCCCGAAGCTCCCAAAGCTCAATGCATGCATCATGCAAGACCCTCATAAGAGGGTGTCTCAACGACTCCAAGTTGTTCGGGAAATTCACAAATTTGACCTTTCCCTAGGGCTTCGACAGAATGTCTGCAACCTATACATTAGTTTCAATGAGATGGAGCCTCCTTGCTCATCGACGTACCATATCCCAGATAAGGTATTATTTGATGTCTATATGCTGGAGCAATTATAGAATACGGGATTCCTCAAAAATCGAATCCCCCCTGGTTGACACAGAAGATCACGGAGGTATCCATCATGTGTACAAACAACTCATTGAAGAGTTTTCGCAACCAGGCAGCTTCACATGAGGTCATACTTGTAGCTATGTATTCGAGCTCAGCGATGCTCAAAGCAGCTGTCTTCTTCTTCCTGCTCATCCAGGATATCGAGCACAACCCAAAAAGAATCAACACTCAGAAGTGCTCTTGAGATCCTCCACATTGCCTGTCCAGTGAGCATCCGAATAATCAAGCAGCTTCATATTTCTGGCAGTGTATCTCAATCCATGAGAGATTGTGCCCCGAAGATATCTGAGAAGATTCTTGTCACCAATCTAGTGAGGCTCAACCAAAATATGAGCCCAACATGCTAACTGCAAAACATATATCCGGACAGAAGTTCACTAAGAACTTCAATGCGAATGAGTTTATGAAACTCAGAGGCATTTCCCAAATCAAGTCTGGTATCACTACCACATAACTTCTGAAAGTTAAGCTCCATCGAGGTAGTCACAGGCTTGCAGTTCACCATTCTAAATCCAGAATCCAACTCCCTCTTACTTTTGTCACTGAGAGGGTCTGCACCTGTCAAAAAGAGGTCGTCCTCATAAGGTGTCGGTATGAGAGGCAATGGTTTGGATTAGCTTCACTCCTAGTGAATCTTAGCTTCATCAGATAGCTTTCAATCCTCTCATATTAAGCCTGGGGTGTTTGTTTCAAGCCATAGAGGGCTTTCTTCCACCTGCATACATGAGATTCCCGAACATGAATCTCAAACCCTTCGGGTTGTTCTAAACCTGTGGACCTACTACATGAGGGGAATGGTCTCCTTGTAAGATTCTCCTTCGGTACATCTCAGACATGTACCTTCATGCTCTTCTTGAATTCAGGCATCCCTGTCACCATTTGACTCACATCGGGTAGGGCCCCATAATTAGTAGACCTCCGGTGTTATAGATGAGATGTGTCGACTGACATGGTTCCCAATGGACCATCCTGCAACTTGATACAAATTACCAACCCTGAACTCAAAAGAATCTTTGAAAATTCCATTTTCAAACACGTACCTTTCCATCGATGAATGCCAACCTGAAAACTTAGACTTCCAGGTTCTTCTTGCGATAAGGTACATAAAGAGATTCTTGTAGATGAATCGAGTTACCCTCATTCACTTGAGGGGTAACATTCCCTACACCCTTTTTGGGATAGGTGGCATTGACTCCAAGTATAATTCCACGATTGTTTCCATCTGTACCAATTTAGAGAGGGCACCCTTCTATCTGATGAAGTGCCTTGAAGCACTATAATCAATAAGCCAAATTCCCAAAGAGTCTGAAGGAGAGGGCCAATATAAGATAATGCTTCTTTATCTTATTAGAAACAACATTTGATTCTTCATACCCAGGGTTTCTTGCTTTCTTTGAAGAGTCAGCTATTTCCTTGATGACCTGCATTACCTGTTATTCCTCCGATCATTGAAGATGTCCCTAGAATGATTGTTATCATCATGAAGTGATGTGTCCCTACCATTCAGACACTCCTTCGCATAATGGCTGAACTTATTACAGACAAGGCATCTTCCTTTCCCTCCACCCTTAGATCCATATTTCCCATTGAAGTGATCTTTAGGTGGGCCATTAGAAGCTTTCGCTGTGCCATAATGATAATGTTCTCTGCTTTGACTTCACCCTTGGTGAATTTGAAGAGGGATGAGGAATGCACTGATCCTATTGTCCTTTCCAACTGCCTTCGGTGATGGCTCTTTCACTCTTGCTTGGGCTTTGTCTTCACCTCAGCTCTGATACCATGTTAATTTTAAGTATGTTCTATGCTTAGAGCAATTTATTTCAATTTTCACAGTTAGCTCAATATCTTTTCCAGATTAGCAATCACATTAGCATTAAAGTAAATTGCAGATAGAACATAAACATAGATCGCAGAAGACAAACCAAGAGAAGAGGACATAAGATGTGGCACTAGCCAGGGACAAACCCCAGTGTGGGGAAACCGTTGATCAATTCTTCTTATATGTTCTTCAATAGTTCAGCACAGAGAGAGAGAGAGAGTACATTTACAACAGAAGTCAACACTTTGACTTATCTAAATAAGAGCATAGATCACCTCGAAGAAGATGATACTTGTGATAGTTGAACTCAGTTGAAGACATGCTGCTTCAACTGATTCTCCAAGGTGACTCCTTCACTTATCGTTGTGCTGCACCTTGTCATCATACTGCACCTCGTTATCATGCTGCACCATGCTGCAACCATCATCACTATGCTGGACCTCATGACCATGCTGCACACATCATATTGCTGCACCTTATGCTGCCATTGCTATCCCATGTGGCACACTGTTGTCCCACTGTTAGTGACATTGCCATTCCATGTTTGCCATACTGCTGTTCCAATTGTATTGTTGTAGCATGCTGTCACACATGCTGTTCCAATGTTTAGTACCAATGATTGCTTGCTATCCCATTGTTTAGTCATGGCTGCTCTTGTGATTGCATGTTGCCGCATTGACCTACAACAACCAAACAATCATGCCCAAAACATTCCTTGAACATGGTTGCCTCCTCATGCTGCTGTTCTGGGCATATGGAAGCCCCTAAAACTTCCATGCTGACCTGTTCAGGAGTGACTAGGCCTTTGGCTTGCCACAGACCTTAGCTGCACACACACCAAGCACCTAAGATGAATGCTACAACTCATTGTTCTGAGGTGTGTTATGTTGTAGCAAAGTAGGCCTGGTTAGGGCACACACTAATCCTTAACCAACCTTCTTTTTGTGCCCAAAAACACTCCCAAGAGATGCGGTTGTCCTTCTTTGAGGGGCCAAGGGTGGCCGCTTCAATTCTGGGTTGCTTTAGCCCTTGTCTACCCTTTGGCCTACCTGTAATTTATTGCGGCACCCTACAACATGATTGTGTAGGGTTGCGTCTGCCTTTCCATGGATCTGCACCCCTCCAAAGTGCCCTCAAAACTCTCCTATGGTTGCGGCTCTTCCAGAAAGGGAACTTGGCCCCTTCTCCAACATTTCGGACCCCTGAGATAGAACCAAAATGATCTGAAATGACCATAAACTAAATACTGATGTAGAAGTGATTAGCCATTAGTGATTTGAATGATAATTGAAATCACGAAAATCGAGGAAAACTGTTGGAGCAAAACACTTTATGACAGCGGATAAACCATAAGTAAGATGCAAAACAGAAGTGAAAACAGGAAAACACAGTTACACCAGATAACAAATTGATGACGGAGTTCGTCCCTGATGGACTACGTCTCCGGATCCGCTTTCAAGATGGGTGACCATTTTTATTAGGAATGAGAAGAAAGGAGTTGATTACACCGTGAATTAGACAGACTTAACTTGCACACAGGCAATTTTGACCTCTATCATCAGAGAGTCCTCTGAACCAACTTTCCAACACCACTTACGGTTTCCAAATCCGACCCCGGATGCTCCTGAAACACTGACAACAAAATCAGCCTATGTCCTCTAGAACCTGCACATGAAATTCAAAACCACTCTCCTCTCTTCAATGAGCAAAGCCTCCTTTTAAATCCACCAGGTGCATTGGAACTGCCTTCACTGAGTTTAGGAATGCATTAGTTGCCTTAGGGTTAATTTAGGGTTTATTGGTTGAGCTTTTAATGTCATATTGTGACATTCACCATTTTGGAATTAAATTAATCCAAATTAAAAATTAAAAACCCAAAAAAGAACTTTGGATTAGCCCGAAACCGTTAGCTGGCAGCTAACCAGGCGGAGGCAGGTGACACCTCATGTGAACAGTGGACCTAACCCGCGGTTAGTACACTTGCGGTTCCGATTGACAACACGGGCTGACGGTTCATGTGTCTGTGTTCTCCGACCGTTACGGCTATCCTCTGAACACCGTGACATATACTCCGACGGTTTGTTTGCAATGCTTACATGCTCAGGTTACGGTTAGATACATATCCGGGCGGTGCTAACCGCGGTTAACACATCTGCTCACATGTCTTAATTCCTCGTGGTTCCGATGCAGCTTTCTGCTGCGGTTACTGCTGATATATGTATTGGATTGTATTATAATGTCTTAATGTGGCCGAGAGTTAATACATAGTGTTATGTATTGGTTTAATACATAGATTTTAAATGTAACATAGGTATAAGACTTAGGCAATATGTATTTTTTTTATGCATAGGTTCGGTTAGGACTAGGTATTTTTTTTATGCATAGGTTTGGTTAGGACTAGGGTTTTAGGTTTAGTTTTAGTCATTAGGACTTAGATGTAGGATTAAGGTTTAGGTCTAGAAGTTTAAAAACCCTTTTACAATCTTTCGTCACAATGTGACATAAAACCACATGCTTATTGTCGACAAACGACGATATTGATCTTTTGCCATGACGACAACCCACGCACATCGTCGACTCCAGCTATCTTTGCAATGACAACCCGAACGATGAACCTATGCCATGGACGACACTCGTGTCGAACCCAAATCCTGCTTGTCGAACAACAAAACACATGTCGTCGACCAATCTTGGTGGAACTGTCGATGAACATAAGTCGACAGCCAGGTACAACACCACATCAACTGAACGCCATGAAAAACTACAAATATTACCTAAACAACCTGATCATAACCAACACTGTTGAAGCTGAATTGAATGACGACACTTGAATACCTATACAATTTTAATCAACAAATCCTCCTGGATCACAAAACAATCCTCCTTTTACATGTTGTCCCAGCGTCTTCTTGCTGCAGCTACCACATGGAATTATCCTCCTTCAATGAGCTCTCTTCTTCGACAAATGGATACATAGAGCTATCATAGGCTAGGGCTGTTAAGACCTCCATAGCTGCATAGATCCTCCTTCTTAGGACTGCGTTAGGGCATCCTCCTTAGGACTTGGTTAGGGCTTGTAGAGACTACGTCTAGGGCTTCATACTAGGGCTCCTTTACCTTCTGCGTTTTAGGGCTTCCTCTCTTAGATTTCTCTTCCACTAAAACCCAAAACAAGTGGAGAGAACTCAAGAGTGAAGTGTGTGTGAAATGACTCTTAAGTCATCTCCTTTTATACTAAAACGTTGAGCACATGTGGGGTTTATTTGGTTGCTAGCCGACCTTGACGAATTGTCTATTAACACAAATAAATTCATAACTCCATGAATACTTATCGGAATCGGATGATCTTGAGATCAATTCTACACCTCTCGATGAGAGGGATCCAAGAAAAATTTCAGTTGTCATAAATAAGATGACCCACATGGAGTTTGGCCCTAGTTGCCAATTTTAACAATCATGCATCATGGTCACAGTCATATACATCAAGGTCACTTTCATATACATCTTTGTCATGCATCAAGGTCACTCCAAAGAGGAAAGACGTAGGATTTAGGAGGTTAATCTCTTGTCATCAAACTTACAATGAACTAGGGCCCAAAACACTAGATCACTAACAATACTAGTAACTCTCCAACTGTCCTTCAAACAATGTATACAATTTGCTATAGATCTGTTAATTCACCTAGCCATATAGCAACATGAAAAAACACAACATACCTTAATCAACAGTGACTTTCAATTCTTTTAGGTTACGGACATGAGACATTTCTCTGAGATCATGACCCTCTAATTAGGGCTTACAGATCCGCTCTCAATGCAACAACAATCTCCTCCAAACACTTCACTGATCCTTTTTCTTTTGAACTCATGCCAATACTAATCACAAAGTAACTCGACACCTATACATCCTTAGTTCTTCATTTAATTAGGGTTTAGATTTGAGGTTTATCCCTGAGGTAACTTGGCTCTAGTTAGGGCACCTGTACAACCCTATTCTAGGCCTTTAATTCTCCTCAAAAGGTTGCGCTGGTCCCTCGAGAAGATGCGGCATGATCCCAACAATAATAGAAACTATTCAATCCTCCAATACAGACCTTATGACCTCCTTCAAATGTTTGTCATAGGGGCTCAACCCTACTACAAGAATACTTCAGATACTTTGGACCTAATTACAAAGATTCCTCCTCATTCGCATGCCCAAAAATTTCATAACTAAACCTTTGCTAGGTTGCCCAAATCACAAGAAAAACAACCATAAGTTCTCTCCTCCTCAGATTAGCCTTTGCACAAGAGAAAGTTGCACTTGAATGAGTTCCTATAAGTCTCTGTTGCTTTAGAGAAGGATGCCACAGAAGTTTGAATTGTGTGTCAAATGATGGAGGATAGATGCATATTTATGGTTGTTCCTCCATGCAAAGGGTCATGTCCTTTGGGGTAGGCCGACTTGAACATTATGAGGCCGATAGAATTTGGAGAGAACCATAAATTCAAATATGCTCATAAGAATATTTAAATATATTTTCCTTAATGATTGCTTGCCCAAGTTTGTGGCATAGTAAATAATAATTCGAGGAGTGCCAAACACATTAATAATAATATCTCTTTTATCCAATTGAATTCTCATTGGGGCAATATGGGCTTCTTTTGGGGCAGTTGGGTTTTTCATGGGAAATTCATCCTATAGCTGCCCTAAATTTCAACAATAATGGAATGGGAAAGACTTCAAGGAAGATGGCCATAGCCATGGTAGCAACTAAATGAGGAACAACATCTCTAAGTACAACGATGAGAAGAGGGAGAAATCGTGGAGGCATGAGTTACCCCTTTCCTTGGCTTGGTTTTTGCACCCCTTTTTTAATCAAATAATGATTTATCTTTCTTTCTTTCATAGCTTATGGAATCTAGCTTGCTTTATGCCTTTCCAATACCCCTTAAATATGTAACACTTTATCGCTCGTCGATGTTTATAGCATTCATAAGTTCTTTTAGAGTATGAAATGCTTAGGAACTAGGTGATGTCTATTGAGGGGTAGAGCTCATGCTAGGCTTTTGTCCACGTGCGTATTATGTCCTAGTCTTCCCCTAGAGACATTTTTGGCATATGGGACTTATAGGGATAGAAAATTAATTTGCTAGTAGAATGTGGGGGCCACATCTACAAGAAATACACACCACATGGAGAGAAAATCAAAATGTTAAGGGAAGGAGGTTGAAATATTGGATGGAGGGACCCACATGAGGAGGCAAGGAAAAATTATAAATAGAAGGAGCATAGAAGCTATTGGGGTCTTTTGTTCACTCATCTATTTCCTTTGTTGCTCAAGCTGTTTAGCTAGGTCACAAGTGTTGCTTAGCACAGAGTTCTCCAAGGGGAGAATTCACCCTTCTTTCGGTGGACTTCAAGTGCCATCCTAAGGAGGTAAATTTGCTGCTACATTTGAAGGGAGTCTTGTGGAATTTTGGGAGCATCTTTTAGCCATTCTCCTCAACGAATTCGTGCTCCAGGGAGGACGCTGTAAAAAAACTATTACCACTTATTTTAGCTATTTTCCAGGGGTCGTTTGCTGAGAGAAATTTAGAGAAGTTGCTCTAGGGGAAGACTAAGTTTTGTGGAGAATTTTGGGGCTGGAGATTGTTGCTTTTGACAGGAACAAATTTATTTTCCTAGGACCTGCGTAGGGGGTCACTGGACAACATTTTTGTGGAGTTGGTTTCATCTATCTTGTGCGGGGATTTGATGTGAGACTTCTCCCCAACATTTGGGAAAACTTCCTTTATCGTTCCTATTGCAGATTGAGGAGAAGTAAGGATGATTTCAACAGATTTCATCAATGGGGGACACAGTCTTTGTGCAGGAGGGCGTAGTGCCAAAATAGGGCAATTTTGGAAGGTCATAATTAGCCAAAATCCTTTCTGGGTTTTTGTGGGTTTGTTGAGAGGAGTATGGGGTTAAATTTGCAGAATTTTCCAGGCAGTATTCAGGCCAGATATCCCCTTTTTGTCCAATAGTAAGTTTTATTATTTAACCGGTAATTGCACCATTTTGTGAGCTTTTTGGGTGGTTGGTTTGGGGCGGATTCCTTTTTGGGTTTGGATGAGTACTTTTGGGAGAAGCTACAGCTGCATTTTCAGGCAATTTCGGGCATCATAGAGGGTCATTCTCAGCATTTCTAGTGCAACAACAATTGCCAATTTCTGGGTTTGTGCGAAAGGATATTAGGCTGAAGTTTCTTAGCTCTTGGTGTCATATCCTCCACTTGGGTTTGTTTCAGCTTGCTTATGCAAGCCTAGGTGCACTTGTTCCTTGCTATATGTACTCCTTATAGCTCATAATTTAATAAAATGGCTCAGCTTATTTGCCTAGCTTCTTCGTGTTTTTGATGGTGCATGCGTGTTTATGATTTTATTTTCTATAGCTTAGTTCATGTGTCTGATGGTGCATGCGTGTTTATGATTTTATTTTCTATAGCTTAGTTCATGTGTCCGTTATTAACTATAAATTTCAATTTGGGGCACTACACCCATTCATCTTTTGCACTTTTCATTTTGTTTATTTGTGGCTTCATATGCTTTTATCTTTCTTTCAGCTGCATCAATCTCTTACGAAAAATTTCTAGACCCTAACTCAGAGACGAGGATATAAAGTACTAGTCCCAATGACCAATGACAATCAACCCAAAGAATGGAGGTGGATATAAAGGAAGGATAGGTGGTGGCAAGTATAGATTACCTTGGGCGTGTAATGTCAATTAGTGCCCCTCCTTAAGAAGCGACCCTAGGGGAGGTCACATTGGACTGAGGGACAAAGGATAATCTCCTAGGTTGCAGTGTGGGGTCAAGAGTACAATCGAGAGCGGTCAAATATCTAGCTCGGCTCATAATCCATATAAGTATGCCACAAACATTATATGGAAGCACATGATTACAAAAATAGTAGTGTACCTTCTAATAGATGACCCAGCTTTCTTCAAGAAGCATGCCAAATGGGAGAGAGCATTGACTGGAGCATATGTGAAGAGCTCAGAAGTAAAGCTATTTGTGGATCATCCTAGTCTCTAGAGCTGCTGGCTGGTTGGCTGACCAGTGGGGTGAACAAATTTCTTCTAGGGGTTACCCACTTTTGGTGGGTAACAGGCACTATTGCACTCAACAGTTCCATTGACCTACTTTTGTGGTCATTTTTTGGACATAATAAAATTATCTTATCCTATCCTATCTCTGTCAGGATCATGGGTAGTCTTTGTTGCCTAATTTTTGGAGGATTAGATCCAATATTTTTTTATCTATTTTTTCATGTTTTCTGGCCATTTTGTCAAACCTGTCATTGAATTGATCCTTCATAGTGTTCATTTAGTCTTTGAGATGGTTGATGTTGGGACTTAATTTGGTATTGCTAACCATATTTGGTGAATGCTGATATACAAACACAAAGTATTTATTGGGGTTTACATTGACATTAACTTATGCAATTTTTGCTTTCAGAATTGATACTTATACCTGAAAATCTGATATTTTTATCACAAGTTGGGACCACACAAAGGAATTTTTCTTGTGTTTAATGTTTTATGCTCTTATTTTTCTCCTGTATTGCTTTTTTGCCCTACTTTCTGTTGTTATTTGTCCTCACCTTTTTTATCCTACTTTTTTGTGTCAGTTTTTTGGTCTTGCTCCTCCATTCATGTGGCTGCAGTAGGTCTGCCGCGGCTGCACTAAGGTTAGGGCTTCCTGCTCTGCACAGTGGTAGGTCAGCATTTTCTGCCCTAAAACAATTTCAGGTCTGATGAAAACCGAAATTTCAGTGCCTGAAACAGCTGCTGTGGTAACAGTTAACATACAATCCCCCAAAGACCCAATGATTTTCGCTGCTTTAGTATCTGTTATGGTTGCTTGTGAACCTGCATGACAAATTCACTGCACCCAATGTTGCCAGAATGTGGAGTGAGAGTGCTGAGAGCACCATTTCCCAAAAGAGACTGGGAGTGAAGCGTACCTACAGCGTTTTTTATATAATACATTTTTATATTATTTTAATGCATATGTATTCATAAAAGATTACATAATACTAAACTATTTGCTGGAAAGATGAAAAGATGTATATTTATGCTACATGATAATTTCAGATATTATAATTTTTGTATAGTAGTTGTCTCTCCTTTGTGCTTTAGATATGCCACAGAATATGTTGCAGGCTGTCACTCTAGAATATTCAACTATTCTTGAATACAAATACTCCTTCGAAGTATGGCTAATGTCATTCTTGTTGTTCGATGGTAGTCTCAATCATAAATTTAATTGTTTTCTTGCTGTTGACAAAATATAGGGACCAAATGGTTGAATTTTCTTTTGTGATATATATCAACTATTTCTTAAATGTAAGCAATAATTGAAGAGCTGTACAGATCTTTACAATGAAAACTCTGCAGCAACTTGAACAGGTCGTTTTAGTTTAGATACCCAGAATGACAGTTCGCAAGTTATTTGGAATGTTGAAACAATGAGATTTCTTCATGCTCGTGAAAACAATGCTGTTGTAGGCCAAGGGAAGAAACTCTATTTCTATCTGTATTTTCATGGTATGAATCTTCAAAATTTTGGCAGGTTAATTCTTATCCAACTGTGAGGGGATTTACAGCAATTGGTACTGGAGGGGATGATTTTGTACAGGCAATGGTTGGGGCTGTTGAGTCAGTTCTTCAAATCCCAATCCCTGAGGTGTGTCTTTCAGTCAATTTTGATGATTTTTTTCCCAAATGCATGATAGTGCAAACATGTTGTAAGAAATGGATAATATTCAGTGCGTCAGTAGCTGGGTCTCTTGAAATGAATTTATATATTAAGTTGAAATGGCATGCTGTTATGTTTCTTCTCAAAGAGAAGTTGGTCCATTGCAAATTCACTGCACCTACATATCATTATCATGTCAAAAGAAAATCAATGTTGCATTGTGCTTATGTTTGATGAATGATATTGAATGGTCAAGCTGGCACTTCAAATATTTAAGTTAGAAAGTACAATATAGATAAGGTGAGATAATAATTTTTTTGATGTCGACAAATGACCAAGGAATAGGGAAATGGGAATAGAGTGTACAATTGGTGGCCACAAACCTGTGGTGGTGCCTAGAACGCTCCTAGGTGCTAAAATGCTATACAAGTATTTAAGACATGCAAGACATCAAAAGAAGGAAAAGTGTATTTAAGACATGCAAGACATCAAAAGAACGAAAAGTGCATGAACTAGGTGAACTAAAGTGAAAAGCGCTACCAGGCTTGAGACCAAAGCTGAACATCAACACCATAACTGGATATAAAAGTAGAGATGGGTGGGAGAGAAGGGATCCTTATCTCCATCAGGAACTGTGAAGGAACTTATACAATGCCTGATGATGTCCTTGAGAAAGTGGCTGGTGTTGAAGGAGTTTGTTTATACAATCCTAGGAGGTGGAATGGATCGAGACAAGTTTTCTCTCCTAAATCCGAGGCTAAGGGGAAGGATTTCAAGGAGTTCTAACTGCTTTTAAATTTTAATGTACTTAACCAGCAGAAACAGTAATTATGAGCAATATTCAGAAAACATGAACTGCAGAAAATTTAATAAGAGAGATGATGATATTGAACCTGCATAATGTAATCCTTGTATTTATAATCTAAAAAAGAGAGAGCTGTTTTCATAGACCTTTTCAAGGGGGCAACCTCTTATTGAGAGAGCTTCAATACAATCACAACACTCGACAAAACATTACATAGCCTACTAGCTCTATAAATAGCATGATTTTTACTAAATGCTAAATACTTTTGATCCCATCACTAATGGGTACTGAGAACTTAGTGGGTCTTATTTAATAAAGTTGACCCTTTTATATTGAGCAACTAACTACCTAATGTGCCTTTTTCAAAGAAGATGGTTTCATCGGTTAATTCACTAAGTACTATTCCAAAGGAGGAAGGCTAGGGTGGAGCCCTAACATGCCCTCCCCTTTAGAACTAGCATTTTCCTCAAGGTTGGAGATGTGAAAACTATGGTTCAATTGCTATTAGTTCCTAGGTTGGGTCGGTCAATTTTGTATCCCTCTTGTGACAAACCAATTTGGTTTGTATCATAAATATTCAAAATTAATATAAAGAAAAAATCCATTTGGATTAAATATATTAATATATTGAATAAAATGCATGAGGTGATCAATTGCTAGAATTATAATGACGACCTTGTATAAATACCTAGGTGGGTTATTTACTATGTTGCATGGGTTCACGAACCCGGGGGTGGGGTTCTCAAACGCATCCCGGGTTCTCATCCCCAAGTACCGGATTCGGGTATGAGTTCTTCTAAGAAGAACCCATAAGAACCACGTTCTTCAATGAAGAACGGGGTTCTCCATTAAAAAAATTTGGGTTTTTTTGTCATGACGGTTACGAAGAACTCTGACGATGGGTACTTGGAACCCCAAAATTAGGTTGTTTAGGGTTCTTTGGGGTTCATTTTTGTTTTTATTTTTAAAATTTTAATTAATTTAATGGGCTTCCCCTAATATTCTAGGTAGCTAGTTCTTCTTCTTGCGAGAGGAATTGGAGTACTTATTCCTTTATCCATTTAGTAAAGAGAAATAGGTCGGGCTCAAAGAAGGCAGAGAACTTAGTGTACATTCATAGCACACTTTGTCTCATATCTTGAAAAGACCTTGGGTACAAGGAAGGTCCTTTCAAGAGATGGGACCAATACATAGATGATGCTATGTGTGTGGACGAGGAGATACAACCACATGGCCTTATTGAGCTACCTCCAGTTATTATGGATGAGCAGGAGCCTCAAGATGAGAGTGATTCCTACCTGGAGAGGATGCTAACTGAACATCTAAGTGACGCTGATGACATGGATGTTGATGACTTGGCTTGAGGAAGCCATTGCTCACTATTAGCTATTTTTTATTTTAGTATTTTAAAATTTCCTAGTTCTTGTTTTTGAAGGCAAATTTTGAATGTTGTATGACAATGGACATATGTCATGATTCTTATTAATATGTAAACTCCAATTTGCACTTGATATCAAACTAGAAATTTTGAAATTT
This sequence comes from Pinus taeda, assembly GCA_000404065.3. Taxonomy (NCBI): domain Eukaryota; kingdom Viridiplantae; phylum Streptophyta; class Pinopsida; order Pinales; family Pinaceae; genus Pinus; species Pinus taeda. The sequence goes on from APFE031500677.1 coordinate 42,982, forward strand.
CATTGTGAATGTTCAATGTACAATTGTGTGCGTGTTTAAATATATAAAGTTTAAATTATAAATATTTTAGTTTTCTTGTTTAAAGTTGAAAAATATACAAATTCATATATATTATAATTTATAAAATATAATATTTATATATATATATATATAAATTATAATATACCCCCAACGAACCCACGCACCATGTTTCAAAAAATTACGTACCTGTCCTTGTCCCCGTACCCATCCCCGAGTCCACGTTTCCTGGCAACATAGGTTATATATGTTTACTACATTGCCTTCCCCTTTAGAAATGATTTGTCCTTAAAAGCATAATTATGGAGGGGCCTTACATCTTTGCTTTGGCTTGTATTTCCTTTGCATGATTTCCCATTTTTGACCCTATCATGGTTGATGATACAAGATTATATGAGTTACAAAGAGTTGAGTAGAACAGGGGAATTGTGAAATGTTCAAGCCACCCTAATTCAATTTTTTGCTAAAACTTTGCATTGACGACTTTTGTGATTTAGGAAATGATAAGATTCCACACTTGAACTTTTCTCCAATATAATAGGATCTTTACTTAGCTTCTCATATTGATTTTCTCTTTGGTTAGCTTGCTGAATAATATGATGCCTTTTATAATTTGGATGACAATAGGCCATTGTTGTATTTTGCATCTTATTTTTGGAAACCTCGTCTCTTGATACTTATGATGATATGTTCGTTGATAAGATTTCATTTGGATCTGTATTGGTTCTTTTTTCTAGAGTCTAGGTTTTTACAACTAATGACGTCTTTATTTCGATGGGATTCATCGCTGTTTCTTTATCAATTAGTGATTCCTTGTTTATAAGTTGCTCTAGTGTGTCTTGTTGTGACTTCTTTTCATCATTTGACTACTTAATCTGTGCAACCAAGTTTTGGCTATGATTCTTGAGGCGAGAAATTCCTTTGTTTTAATCTACAATAACTTTGTCAATTTTTGTTTGCATCTCTTGCATTGACTTTTGATTATCTTGAAGTATTACTTTTGAGATATCTTTAAGATCTTCTGATATCATTGAATTTGGCTCCAATGTAACATATTGTAATGTTATCTTTTTCTGCTTGTAGGAAAATGTAAAAAACTCTTCATGTTTCAGATGAAAATCCCTAGTGTTTCCATCTAAGGTAGAACCCAAAATTATGTCATTGTCTTCATTCAAGAAGGATTTTTAATGGTGAATCGGGATAGAAAAGTGTAATCTCCAATGCTTAGTTGTAAATCATTTATGTTGTATTGTTTCTTGTCCCAAAGTCTAGCTTTTCGATTATATTTGTCTTGGGAATCAATAACTAGTTATCTAACTCTGTACTAACATGATTATACATTCAACAAGAGTGATAGAAATAGTAATATAGCTTCTTGCAAGCATTCCTTCGATCCAAATTCACACACAAACATTTTTTTTGAGGTTTTAGGAAATATTTCTTCCTGCATTTTATTGAAATCAATTTTAAGTTCTCAAACAATGGCATACTTTGGAATTTTTTGAATACTTCTTTTATATCTTTTAATACTTTATGATTTGATTCTACTTGTTAATTATAGGCTTGAATAATAACTTTAAATTTTAGTGGATGCACAATGAAGGGTCCCACTAGAATTACAAATCTTAAAAAATATCACCAATTCACCTTTATGTTCACGATATGATTTCCTCGTGATATATTTATGGACTTCAGAATATAATAGTATAACCTTTTGTTTGGAGTTGTTTTTTTTTAAGGACCTTACTAACGTTTAGTAAACCTTTATTTTGGAAATAATTTACAACATACCTAGCCCCCTCTGTTCCTAATTGAGGATAGGGTTGCTAAATCTTTGTCTTCGCTAACTCAATGATTAGTTTTAATGCCTCTTTTTGATGCTCGCAATTTGAAATATGAATAAAATTGAAAATTTAATTATTTATATATCATGTTACATTCACTCAAAACTTAGCGGTTTTCCATCTAGTTTTGATAACTAAGCTTCACTACTTGTGAATTCATATTACCTTGAAAGTAATTGGAGATTACAATGCAAAGAGAGATCAAATATAATTATTCAATCTGCAATTGTTTAGTAAGGAATTTACTTTCATTCTATGTTCCAAAATGATTATTCAACTCGTCAATGTTGAACTAAATCTTAAAAAATACACCCAATACTGAAAAGCATTCATATGTACATGTTTTTAAACATGAGATCTAAACTAGAATAAATTTGAATTTAAACCCATGAATAATGCAAACCGTGATATGAGTTTAAATTCTAGCATTGTTGTTGAAAATGTAGCAAGAAAGGTCTTTTGGCTTGTGCCTTAGCCAGTGAAGACCTCGAAGTGTCCTATTAGTATGAGTGCAAGCTCATGAGTTAAACTTTAGTTAGGATGAGTTATTTGCAGTTTACTAGAATAATCATCAAGTTAGCATGCCTAGAGTTGGAGCTTCAGTTAAATGGTGTCTTCATCAGTTTGACTACATAATGAGGCGACAATTACAAGTTAAGTTAGACTAAGTTAGTCGTTAGTCTTGATTGAAGGAAGGACGAGTTAAGAACTCTAAATTTGAACCGAGTCTGCTTGCATGTTCGAATTGGGTCTATAAAGAGGAGGATGAAGGAACAAAAAATCATAGTTTTGTCCACAAGGTTTGTGAAACAAGACAGTTCACAAGTTTGTGAGAGTCTTTGATTGTGGAGAGCATCGTGTGAAATTTCTTTGAAATTGCAACAACTAAAATTTATCGTCTTGATTAACAGTTTAATTGTTTACGACAATTAACAAATAAATCACACTACAATTCTTCACAATAAAAATAAATGTTGCGGAAGTGAAATCAGGAACCAAGAAATAAATGCATACACATAAAAATTGACAAAGTAATTTTGGACTAATGTCCCTAGAAAAACCCTGAAGGGAAAACCGATGCAACAGATGATGGTTTATTTTATTATTACGCAACAAAATTTTGAGAGTATAATATCTGGATGCCTAACTAGCAATCCTCCAACAAATATCTAGCAAAATATCTGGGAGAAAAATTTCTCCCTCTGCAAATCAAATGGCCCTCCACTAGCTTGCTTGCACTAACCTCTAGAAATGTGCACTTCCTGGCCTAGAATAACTTGCACTACCTGCTAGTGTTGAAGTTTCTAAATTTACTTAGTTTAGAAACCCTTCATGCACTTTTTCTGATTTATTCCTACCTACTTGTTATTTTTCTTTAACAAGTTATTTACAAAGTAAACACTGAAAATAAACACCAGTGCATGCTCAACATATTACAGATCTGCAACTAAAAGAAACAAGAACAAACACACCACATGACACCATTACTTTTGGACCAATGTCGTCGAAAGCAGTTTAATTGTTTACGACAATTAACAAATAAATCACACTACAATTCTTCACAATAAAAATAAATGTTGCGGAAGTGAAATCAGGAACCAAGAAATAAATGCATGCACATAAAAATTGACAGAGTAATTTTGGACTAACGTCCCTAGAAAAACCCTGAAGGGAAAACCGATGCAACAGATGATGGTTTATTTTATTATTATGCAACAAAATTTTGAGAGTATAATATTTGGATGCCTAACTAGCAATCCTCCAACAAATATCTGGTAAAATATCTGGGAGAAAAATTTCTCCCTCTGCAAATCAGATGGCCCTCCACTAGCTTGTTTGCACTAACCTCTAGAAATGTGCACTTCGTGGCCTAGAATAACTTGCACTACCTGCTAGTGTTGAAGTTTCTAAATTTACTTAGTTTAGAAACCCTTCATGCACTTTTTTCTGATTTATTCCTACCTACTTGTTATTTTTCTTTAACAAGTTATCTACAAAGTAAATACTGAAAATAAACGCCAGTGCATGCTCAACATATTATAGATCAACAACTAAAAGAAACAAGAATAAACACACCACATGACACCATTATTTTTGGACCAATGTCCCTGAAAGCAGTTTAATTGTTTACGACAATTAACAAATAAATCACACTACAATTCTTTACAATAAAAATGAATGTTGCGGAAGTGAAATCAGGAACCAAGAAATAAATGCATACACATAAAAATTGACAGAGTAATTTTGGACTAACGTCCCTAGAAAAACCCTGAAGGGAAAACCGATGCAACAGATGATGGTTTATTTTATTATTATGCAACAAAATTTTGAGAGTATAATATTTGGATGCCTAACTAGCAATCCTCCAACAAATATCTAGCAAAATATCTAGGAGAAAAATTTCTCCCCCTGCAAATCAAATGGCCCTCCACTAGCTTGCTTGCACTAACCTCTAGAAATGTGCACTTCCTAGCTTGGAATAACTTGCACTACCTGCTAGTGTTGAAGTTTTTAAATTTACTTAGTTTAGAAACCCTTCATGCACTTGTTCTGATTTATTTCTACCTACTTGTTAATTTTTTTTAACAAGTTATTTACAAAGTAAATACTGAAAATAAACAAGTGCATGCTCAACATATTACAGATCAACAACTAAAAGAAACAAGAACAAACACACCACATGACACCATTATTTTTGGACCAATGTCCCCGAAAAACCCAATGCGGGAAAACCGATGCAACTATTTGAGGGTTTTCTTATTAAGCAATATCAAAGTACAATCTGGGTGCCATAATTGGCCTACCCAACAGAGAATTTCCTTAGCAGCTATACCTCATAGTCTATGTCGCACGGTTCGAGTTCGAATTCGAGTTCGACAACGATTAAGTTTGATTCGAATTTGAATTTTCCGATCAGGTTCGAATGAGGTTCGACATTAGGTTCGACTATACATATTTTTCAATATATA
>APFE031500677.1:53458-77759 GCA_000404065.3 Pinus taeda
TGACAATCTTATTTAACTCAAATAATTCTCCTAGAACTTTTCATCTTAGCTTTAGGCTTAACTTTCCATTTAGGGACCACCCACCTTAGCTAGCCTAGGAGATAGCTAAAACGGAGAGAGTTGGGATCAGTGTGACAGCCCCTTCTCTGAGTTCCCTGCCACCAACCACACCTTGTGGGGTTGAAGGCTTTTCTCGCTAACTGTGTAGGTAGGTGCGGGCGGCAGGGTCAACAAGCCTGAAAGACGGCTATAAGTTGTACAAGCAGCATTTCCAAAAGAAAACAGGTGAACACTTAGAGTCACGGGGGGTGGATCACTGGATTCCAGAGTGTCTAGTCCAAGAGGGCAGTACCTAGGTCCTAAGGCAACCTAAATCCAAATGAATGACGATTGAGGAGGGTGCTTGAGGACTTAGGGTAACTCTGGTTTTGGGGTTTTAGACTTTTAGTTGTGGCACATAAATTCCCAGATTTAAACATGTAAATTTCAACCTATATAAAGATGAATAACAACAAGATTTCTTTAAGCAAAGGACAAATTTGAAGTCACAGACTCACATATGAAGCTGGAAATTCCAGATTTATAAATAGAAATGGGTGAATGAGTGCTTATTAAACTTAAATGGCAATCTGAAATAAATAATTTTCTGCTATAAATTTCCAGATTGTAAAACAGAAAATAAAAATTTATTTTTTGTGTGTTTTTTGGATGGTTGAAAGGGGAGGACTATTGCATATTTGCTAGATTGAGCCGTGGGCATATGGGTCAAATGGACTTCGAAGAGAGTTATTCCAGCAAAGTGTTAGAGTTTATGATAGCAGCAAACAACACATTATAACAGTCCTAGGACCTAAGTTAGTTGGAAACTTTACTAAAGTGCAAGAAGAAAGGATCTAAAAAGATCCACTTTCAAGCTACTTGCTGCCCCTTCAGAGAAACACAGTTAGAGACACTCTAATGTTGCTGCTTGCAGCCTGGGAACTTATTGTTTAAACTTATAAAGTGACAAACTCAAGCATATGACTTGCCAAGGTGCTGCTCTCCTAATACTAATAACTATAGTAATTTCAACAAAGTAAAACAAATATTCTTGGGCATGCAAAATTAACCTGGTAGTCTTCTTATTAATATTACATACAAATTTGCAGGAGCTCCTAGCCTGTAGGTACTGAACACACATGCTGAAGGGACATTGGTTGTATGCAATGTGCATATCATATATGAGGTATAACGGCAAGTCCAATCAAATGATGGCTGAGGCTGCATCACACGACACATAGGCAAAAGATCCAATCCCAATGATTAAACAATTGAAGGATTGTTGTAATGGCCTAAGAGAACAGACAGGGTTCAACAGTAGAATCTATCTAGCTATTAAGAAAGTATTAGATTCAGCTGTAGGAGCATTTACCTAGTAAAAAGTTGCACACCAACAATCAAATGACCCAACAATCAGAATGCCTTGTCAAATAATAGTGGCGTGGGTGCATAATGCATTTAGTTACTACGCCCAAATTCTAACCCACGTGACTCAGATATTAGATGATATAAAAATATGAATTGCAACGTTATTATATCATATATGATGGACCAGAGGGTCGACGGTACCTGTGTTCACTGTTATGTGTAACGTGTTTCAACTTTCTAGTCGTGCACACTGCAGTCAGTGTCGGAGCTCGAACGAAGGTGCAACAAAATTGCAAATCACGATTCTATAGCCTACGGGCTACAGCTTACAGGCCACGGCTACAACTTACAGGCTCACACGGCAGTGGGCACGGGCTCAGGCAGGTGCAGCTGTGTAGTCAGTGACTAGCAGTGACTGAACTCACAAGGTGCTGGCGTGCCACTGTAGGACCACACCGATCTCCTCAAGGCTCACACTGCACAGGCTACATCGCATTCAAATGCACACGACACAACAATATGCCAATACAAACACACTCCCGCTATGCCAATACAAACGCTCTGCTAGCTCAATACTTTATTCATTGGACCAAGTGGCGACAGCTTGTGCCAAATCCTTCCAGCGCCATCGTTTATAAAGAACAATTTTGCGGGAAGCATTGCAGAAAAGCAGTATGCGACCCATGGTTTTCTCGTAAATAGGAAAATAAAACCGTAAAAAAAACCATCGAACCTAAAAAAAATCGATCAAATTCGCGTTCAAGTTCGTTCAGGTTCACGTTTAGGCTCGTGTTCAGATGAGGTTCGAATTTGATTAGGTTCGCCTTTCGGGTTCGAATTTCAGGTTTGTTGAACCTAAATGAATTTCAATTTTTTTTTGAGGTTCACCGAATTTCGAACCCGAACCTTCAAACTCGACGAACCCTATGACATAGCTCACAGTTTGAGAGAAATCTCCTGGCTGAAACCTCAGAAAACCCTTATGGCAGTTCCTCAACGCAAAACTACTCTTGCGACCCCAGCGTCTGCCCAATTTGGACTACGTCAACCCTTCTTTGTCTCATGCTGGCCCTGCGTCAGCTCTGGGAGCCTTTGTGTCAGCTACGCTAGCCCCTCTGGTGCTCTGCGCAACACTTGGTTGCCTCTGCGTGAACCCTTGCTGGCTCTGCATCACCCTCTTTGGCTGCTGCACTGCTCTCCCGACATAATCTCTGCCTTCTTTGTTCCTTTGTACTTAGTGCCCATCAGCTGCTCTCCCGATCACTGATTCTATCTCTCTTAGCAAACTCCGCTCTAGAGAATAGAATGACTGATCCTCTGGTGTGTTCTCCAAGGACCCTCAAGCCTCTTATACTTTTCATGTTGACATATCAATGGCCAAGATTAAGTCCCTAATCAACGACTAAGATTAGATCTGGCTTGATCCATGTCTTTTGGACCCTTCTAACATAGGTTCATATTAATACACATTAATATTTTATTTTCCCTAAGTTTAGACTTAGGGACTCCATTAAAAATATTAATTATTTTAATATCTACTGATCTGTTTAGAATTTGTCCAAACCCTTTCTGGGTATTGGAGATTTCATGTGCCCCAACCTCTCCACCAAATTTAATGGCTAGAGCACATTCAATGCTACTCCAAATCAGCACTCCCTCTTAGCGAGGACTGTGCTCTAGGAATACTCCTTACTGAGTATTACTCTGATCATCCGACATCGGTCCGTTTGCTGATGCTAGGCCTTCCTACCCACCATCCTCTGCACTGCTGCCTCCTGTATTGCTGCCCATGGTTCTGCCACTGCCATTGCTGCATCTGTACGGCAACTCCCTCTACATCCATGCTGTTGTTGGTCCTTTCTCCCAACATTGCATCTGCACTGCACCTCCTCTCATCATGTTGCATCGTGCTGCCCACTGCTGCATTGGAACTCAGTTACTGAGAAGTAAGTAACTGATCCTCCAATTGACCTCCCTGTTGGGCTAGAGACACCCACTGATGCTGAAACTCCCTCTACCGTTGACAAGTGCTCCCTCTCTTTGACCTCTGCACTGCTACAACAACTCCCTGCATCTCACACTGTTGCACACCTCACTGTGCCTTCCTGCACTGGTGCAACACTCCAGTGCCTCTCACACTACTGCAGCGTGCTAGCTCTGCGTTGTCTTGGGACTCTTGCACTGTAGCTCTCTCTGCTACTCCATCTACATCCGTCTCTACCCACTCAGCCAGTCTTGCTACTCCTTGTCGGGGCTCTCGTAGCAAGGTCTAATCCAATAGGCTGGGTACCTCAAGGATCCTGCCCCTCATCTCCTATAGTCCGCTTGACTACAGCTCGATGTCTCCCCACTTCCCTCAAGTGGTGCGTGTGCACTCATGGCACAATCATCATCTGTCAAAACTTCCTTCTTTGCCCGTGCTGGCGCTAGCTTAGTCTCAGAAGACTCTCCCTTACTCTTCTTCCTTGGGCACTAGGTCGCATAATGACCCATCTCCCCACAGTGGAAGCACTTGATCTTGGAGAGATCTTTCTTCTTCCGCTTCTCTTGCATTCCCTCAGATGTTAGGGCCACATCCTCCTCATCCTGCTGAACTTTGATCTCTTTGTTGCTGCTACCTGTCTTCGACTGTCGTTTGATCTCTTCCTAGCGAAGAGATGCCCACATCTTGTCCCAAGGTAGGAGAGTCTTTTTGCCCAGGATACTCTGGACAAACACTTCCCAATCTTCTTAGACAACATTTAGGGCTGTCTCCACCATAAGCTCCTAATCTGATGTCACTCCTATAGCAGTCAATTGGTCTCGGATCTCATTCAGTCCTCCGAGGAAGGTGTCAATCGATTGAGCGTTCTTCATCTGATACGACCTCATCTGGTTCTCGAGCAGCATTATTCTTTTCACAGAAGTATGCTGGTACAGGTCCTTGAGAGCCTCCCACATCTTAGCTGTCGTTTCCTTCTCGGCTATATGTGGTACCACATGATCCTTGACCCCATCAAGGATAATGCACTTGGCCCTTGCCATCACCTCTTCGTACTTGTCGTTATCATTAGGGTCGACTGGGATAGTTATAACCTTTAAGGCGAAGTTCTTGACACGATTCCCGTCAAGCACTGATAAGATTCTGGCCTTCTAGATTACGAAGTTTGATGCTCCGTCTAGTCTATCCTAGTCTCTTACCCCATGTAGTGCCATGACGCTCCTCTACTTCCCTTTTGGAAGTTCTCTGTTCGACTCCTCTGAGCCTCTACTTCCCTTCTGGAAGTTCTCTTTTGGACTCCCTCTGAGTCCTGATTTCCTTCTTGGAAATCCTTCTGCCGCTTGTCGAGATGCCCCCTACTTTGATCGTCTTGTGCAACTACACTGATGATCCAGGTTCCTCGGCTAGAAACCCTCGGTAACAACTCTTCTGGCCTTGCTTTGTCAGGTACTGTTCTGACTACAATACCTCACCAACTTCACTCTGCAATATTCCTGCAGCCTTCTAGACCCCAACAACTGCGTCTTTGTGAAATGCGTCAGCCCCTTTCTGCCTCACGTTGGCTCTGCGTTACCTCGGATGGGTCTACGTCAGCCCTGCGTCAACCCTCTGGCCTTCTGCGTTAGCAACACTGGCCTCTCTGAGGCTCTGCGCAGTTCCCGGCGGCTTCTGCGTGGCTCTAGCTGGCTTTGCGTCACACTTCCTTGGCTTTTGCACTGCTAGAAACAACTTCTGTCACCTTAGGACAGTTGTTTCCTGCTGCTATTGCTCCGCTCGGCTGATGTCTTTTAGTCCTCCTGTGATCTGCAATCACGCTCTGATACCATGTTGAAGTTTCTAAATTTACTTAGTTTAGAAACCCTTCATGCAATTTTTCTGATTTATTCCTACCTACTTGTTATTTTTCTTTAACAAGTTATTTACAAAGTAAATACTGAAAATAAACACTTGTGCATGCTCGACATATTACAGATCAACAACTAAAAGAAACAAGAACAAACACACCACATGATACCATTATTTTTGGACCAATGTCCTTGGAAAAACCCAATGCGGGAAAACCAGTGCAGCTATTTGAGGGTTTTCTTATTAAGCAATATTAGAGTACAATCAGGGTGCCGTAACTGGCCTACCCAACAGAGAATTTCCTTAGCAGCTATACCGCACAGTTTGAGAGAAATCTCCTAGCTAAAACCCCGGAAAACTCTTCCAGCAGTTCATTAGCACAAAACTGCTCTTGCAACCCTAGCGTCTGCCCAATTTGGACTACGTCAACCCCTCTCTGTCTCACGCTGGCCCTGTGTTAGCCTTTCTTGGCCTACGTCAGCCCCAGGAGGCCTTGCGTTAGCTCTGGGAGCCTTTGTGTCAGCTATGCTGGCCCTTTTGGTGCTTTGCGCAACACTTGGCTGCCTCTGCGTGAGCCCTTGCTGGCTCTGCGTCACCCTCCTTGGCTGTTGCGTTGCTCTCCCGGCACAATCTCTACCTTCTCTCTTCCTTTGTACTCAATGCCCCTCAACTGCTCTCCCGATCACTAATTCTATCTCTCTTAGCAAACCTCGCTCTAGAGAATAGAATGACTGATCCTCTGGTGTGTTCTCTAGGTGACCCTCAAGCCTCCTCTTATACTTTTCCTGTTGACATATCAATGACTGAGATTAAGTCCCTAATCAATGGTTAAGATTAGATCTGGCTTGATCCATGTCTTTTGGACCCTTCTAACACAAATTCATAGTAATACACATTAATATTTTATTTTCCCTAAGTTTAGACTTAGGGACTTCATTAAAAATATTAATTATTTTAATATCTCCTGATCTGTTTAGAATCCGTCCAAACCCTTTTTGAGTATTGGCGATCATGTGCCCCCACCTCTCCACCAAATTTCGTGGCTAGAGCACATCTGATGCTACCCCAAATCAACAACTAGCTGGCTCCAATTGAGTCGTCCAACCTCTCTTTGCCTATGGAAAAATTCACGCGCCCCTCGGATTATCTTCCTGGCCTCTGGCAACTGAAACGACCTCTCTTTTGGCACTCACACTTGGGTTTTTGGCTGCTCGGCCTCTCTGCAGATATATTTCAGCCTCCTTTTCTTGCCTCTTTGGCACTAGAATATCATTGGGAAATTCACTGAAAATCTCTTCTGCTACTCTTCTTATATGGCTCGAACTTCTCCCTTGTTGAATCACTGCAACTGGGTAGCTCGATCTACCTTGCTCTCCCTTTCACAATTGTATCTCTCTCCATCCCATAGACTTGCTCTTATAATCTCTCGATGGAGCACCAATGACCAAGATCTAATCGTGATCGATGGCTAAGATCATCTTAGACTTGATCCAAGTCTTTTTCTAGTAGTCTTTAGAGCATAAGTCGATCTCTTTAATTAATTGTTGTTAATTAATCAGTTTTCCTAAGTTAGACTTAGGCATTTTTAATTATTGATTAATTAAGTTAATTGAGTGGTCTCTAGGTGTTTTCTCTGGAAACTTGTTTTGGGTTTTGGGGATCTCATGTTCCTTAGCTTCTTAGACACAAATTGAGACTAGAACACCTGTTCGATGCTACAAAAATTCTAACACTCCCTCTTTGCAAGGAAGGTGTTCTCCACACTCCACTATCCATTCTGCTCATCTCTCTTGATGAACCACCTGTAGCTGGACTGTCACGCATTGTTGATGTCTAACATCTGTGATACAACTGCCCATCACACTACTGCACATACTCTTATCCACCTCACATTGCTGCTACCACTGCTCTATTGCTAATCTGCACTGCTACTGCAACTACTACAATAATGAGTTTGATCTCATTTAATCTCCCACTGAAACAGAATTGGGAAATCTCTCCTAGATGGAAACCCCATACATGGAGTCTCACTCTGGCTGGAACTACTCCTGCAACTTGCAACTGGGCAATTCGCACTGCCTCCTCCAATCACACAAATTTCCTGCAACTAAAATTGGACTTGATCTCTACAGATCTACTATGTCTTTGCACTAGCTCTGCACCTGTCCCTTGAGTCTCTGATTACAACTAGTTTTGCACTGTCCACTGAGTATCTAACTGCGCCCAACTGTTTTTGTGCCTCTTTGGCATTTTAACTGCAACTAGCTCTGCAGAACTAAGTGCGCCTATGACATTGATCCACTTGCTAATGAATACTGTGGGCTCCCATACCTAAGGTAATGATTCATGTGAAGAGTATGCCGCAACTATTGCAACTCTCCCATGGACCTTGCTCGATCCTTTAAGAACTGAGTACGCTTATGACACTGATCCACTTGCTAATGAATACTGTGGGCTCTCGTACCTAAGGTAATGATCCATGTGAAGAGTATGCTGCAACTATTGCAACTCTCCCATGGACCTTGCCTGATCCTGCAACTTTGAAGCACTACGCTCCTCCATTTGGAGGTATAGTTGATATCAATGCAAACTCCTCCAACATGCAGGTCAACTCATCTATCTCTACTGAAGTTGTCGTCTGCTCCTACCCGTTCTTGTCCTTATTTCTCTTTGGACACTGGGCGACATAGTGGCCAAACTCACCACACCTAAAGCATTTGACCTTCGATAGGTCCTTTTTCTTCTTCTCACCTCCCTTTGAGTTTTTTCCCTGACTGGGACCGTTCCTCGCCTTCCCTTTACTAGCAAGGTCCACATTCTCCTCTTCCTCCTTCTCCACTTTTAGTCCTTTGTTGCCACTGTTGATAGTGCCTTCTGCGAGGCCGAGCCTTAGCTCCTCCTGAGTGAAGTCACTCCATAGGCAATCCCAACTTGGTAGTGTGTCTTGTCCAGAAATAACTTGAATGAAGGTACGCCACTCCCTAGAAAACCCATTTAGAGCTATATGCACCAGCTCATTGTCAGATGGTTTTTCTCCAATTGCTGCCAATTCATCTTTGACATTTTGAAGTCTGGTGAGGTAGGAAGTAATGATTTCACCCTTCTGCATCCTGGTGGTCCTCAACCTCTCCTTGAGAATCGTTTTGCGATTCTCTGATAGATCCTAGTACAACTTCCCAATGACCTCCCACATGTCCTTTGTCGTATTCTTATTTGCAATATGCGGGACAATGTGATTACGAACACCATCCAAGGCCATTTGCTTTGCCTTGGCTATCTCTTTCTTGAAGGTAGCCAACTATTGTTGATCTGCTGGCTCTGCCATGACATTTGTCACGAACTCCTTCAGACCATGCTCATCCAACATGAATTGCGTTATGGCCTTCCAGACACCACCTTGGCTATCTCTTTCTTGAAGGTAGCCAACTATTGTTGATCTATTGGCTCTGCCATGACATTTGTCACGAACTCCTTCAGACCATGCTCATCCAACATGAATTGCGTTATGGCCTTCCAGACACCAAAGTTAGAAGCTAATTCAAGTCTATCCTGATCCTCGAGTCTTGTTGTGGCCATCCCTGTGAAACTCAAATAGAATGGAGACTAGATTTGGAAATCTCCTTCCCTTTCTTGCTCAACCTTCCTTTTGCTACTCGCACTCTCTAAGGAATGCATAGATTTGCTTTCGAAAATCCTTCTCCAACTAATATACTGCCCTCAACTTCTCACCGAGACTAGTCGCTTTGCCTTCTGGATGTCCTTCTCTGGGAACTAGTACACGAACTGTAACCTCTGCAACTTGAATTGGCTATTTTGGCAAACTCGCACTTGACAAATCAATACACCTTCTTTGGACTACTGCAACTAGAAATCTCGGATCTCCTCCTGGAAACTAGAATTGGTAATCCTTTGAGAAATAATGTGGAAATCTCCCTGTGTGCTTTTCTCTTCCTGCCTAGCATTGATCGGCAACTTCAACCCTTGCTGCAAATCTTCTGCGCCCAGATTTACTTAGTGAAACACCGAAATCATTGATCTGCTCATTAGAATCCTCTATTTGGCAACCACGCTGCCTGTTGGAATTCTTCTATGGGAAAATCGAACTTTTTCTGCACCTTGCCTCTGGAAATCGATCTTTGCCCAACAATTCGCAATGCCTAGATGGTTTGCGTAGATCTGGAGAAATTTTGTTTAGATCTCCCTTTAAAAATGTGCAATTCTGCCCCCTTGCTTTTGAGCCTCAGATCTGATCAAAATTGCTCTTATACCATGTGAAATTTCCTTGAAATTGCAACAATTGGAATTTATCCTCTTAACAGATTAGCAGTTTAATTGTTTAAGACAATCAATGAATAATTCACATTGCAATTCTTCACAATAAAAATAAATGTTGTGGAAGTGAAATCAAGAATTGAGAAATTGATGCATATACATAAAAATCAACATAGTAATTTTGGAATAATGTCCTCGGAAAACCTTGAAGGGAAAACCAGTGCAACAGATGAGGGCTTCTTTTATTATTATGCAACAAAGTTTTGAGAGTACAATATCTGGATGCCTAGCTAGCAATCCTTCAGCAAATATTTGGCAAAATATATGGGAGAGAATTTTCTTCCTCTGCAAATCAACTAGCCCTACATTGGCTTGCTCATACTACCCTCTAGAAATGCGCACTAACTAGCATGCAGTAACTCATATTTCCTATTAGCTGGCTCCTAGTAAGCCATCCAGCCTCCATTTGCCTTAGGAAAAATTTGTTTTGCCTCCTAGATGATCTTTCCGACCTTCGACAACTGAAATGACCTCTCTTCCGACAGTCGCACTGGGGTTTCTGGCTACTTGCATCGTTTCTTGGCCTCTCTGTAGATAAATTTCAGCCTCCCTTTTCCTGCCTCTTTGACATTGGAAAAGCACTGTGAAATTCTCTAGAAATCTCTTCTGTTGCTCCCTCGCTGCTCTTCTTCTTTGGTTTGAACTTCTCCCTTGCTAAATTACTGCAGCTAGGTAGCTCGATATGCCTTTCTCTCCCTTTCACAACTGTATCTCTCTCCATCCCATCGACTTGCTTTTATAATATCTCGTTGGATCACCAACGACCAAGATCTAATCGTGATCAATGGATAATATCATCGTAGACTTGATCCAAGTCTTTTTCTGGAATTCTTTAGAGCATAAGTTGGTCTCCTTAATTAATTGTTGTTAATTAATCAATTTTCCTAAGTTAGACTTAGGCATTTTTAGTTATTGATTAATTAATTTAATTGAGTGGTCTCTAGGTGTTTTCTCCCGAAACCTTTTATGGGTTTTGGAGATCTTCTGTCCCTTAGCCTCTTAGACACAAATCGAGACTAGAACACATGTCTAATGCTACCAAAAATCTAACATGTAGATCTTCTGTCCTAAGAAATAGGAGATCAAAAGTGCACTAGAATTTAAGATATTGGTTGTGTCCAGGTTTTGAGGAGTTGTGGTCCTAAGAAATAGGAGGTAGAAAGTGCACAAGGAAATAGGAGGCAGAAAGTGCACAAGGAAATAAGAGGAATTTTGTTAGGATTAAGGGGCCTCCTATGTGCAAGGAAATAGGGACCTAGTGCGCAAAGATTTAGGAGGCTTCTAGTGTGCAGAAGAGAGCAGGTTTTGCAGAGCAAGTCAAGGAGGTAGCAGAGGAACAACTGTGTGCTAGAGGGCCAAGATCAAGCAGTGATCAAGTCAAGCTGAGATCAATTTTATCAACTGAGATTTGTCAGAAGAAGCAAAATGCTTTCTCAGAGAGACAAATTGGTTTGTAATAGATCCAACTACTCAAGGACAACCAATAAAATTCCACATCAACGAAGCAGTTTTTCCTTGTTGGGGTTCTTGAGAAAACACGTGTGTCAATTTGTGTGTTGTTTTTATTCCGCTTCTTATGAATTGTCAAGAAACTTTGTATCTTGGTGATAGTAAACTAGTTTTCAGTGTTTCGTTATTCATCTAAGTAGTTGCAGAGTTTCATGGAAATTTAGCATGGTATCAGAGTAGAGATCAACATAAAGACTGACACCAAATTGAACAGTTAGTGTAGAGGGAAAATCATGTAGAAGGCTTGCACTAGAGCTTGAAGAGTAGAGCAGTTCTTTGGATAACAGTATTGTGTTCCAAGGACTAAGGTCATATCACAGTTTAGAGGGATTCTCAAACTTCTGCTCATGGAAGATGTAGATCTCAGTGGTGTTGGAAGATAATGGAGTGCTCGAGTATGTGAAGCAGGCAATAGCTCCACCTCAGGATGCCGAATAGTTGATCCAACATAACAAGAATGACACCAAGGCAAGGAGGGTCATTCTTGAGGGGATTAGAGATCATATTATCCCTCATCTCCATGAGAAGAAGACAACATATGAGATGTTTAAAGCCATCTTAGATCTGTATCAGGGTTCCAGTGATGCCAGGAAGCTTGCTCTCAAGGAGAAGCTAAGAAGTGTCCGTATAAGCAAGGGATAACCATCATCACATATCCTTCAAAGTTCACTTAGGTTTGGGAGGAGCTAGGTGGAGTGGGTGTGATTGTAGCAGACAGTGACCCTCTGAGTCTTGCGCTTTTGAGACTTGATAAGTCTTGGGAGAATTTCCAGGATGCAGTAAGTGGTAGAGAGAATATTCCTAGTTGGGAAAGATTATGGAGTGACTGCGTTCAATAAGAGATCCGAAGAGGGGTGAGAGCTAGGAGTTCAACTCCAACAGAGGATGAGGAGAACCTTACCCTGGCAGGCAAAGGTAGCAAAGCCAAAGGTAAGAGGGGCCAAGGAAAGGTCGAGTCCATTTAGAAGGGCAAGAAGAAGAAGGATCTGAGCAAGATCAAGTGCTTCCATCGCCAAGAGTTTGGGCATTATGCGCCTAAGTGTCTTGATTGGGAGAAGCGGTCTAGTAAGGATCGTGTAGCTACATTAGTTGAGGTAGATGTGCTTTCTGCCTTCAGGTGTCTTCCCTGTGAAGGCTTTCTTTGGAGTAATCTTGCCCAATGACCGATGAGGAGTCCTGTTTTGAACATAGACTGCTATGTTGCATGCTTCCGCCCACAAGAATTTTGGCATATCCTGATCATACATCATGGCCTTGGCTGCTTCTACAATAGTCCCATTTTTTCTTTTTGCTACCCCATTCTGCTCTGGATTGTAGGGAGTTGTTCACTCTCTTCTGATGCCCTCCTTAGCGCAAAAATCATTGAAGTCTTTATCGACATATTCTCCACCATTATCTGAGCACAAAACTTTTATTTTCTTCCCAGTCAGATTCTCCACCAGAGCCTTGAACTCCTTGAATCAACAGAAAACCTCATCCTTGGTTTTCAGAAAATAAATCCAATTTTTCCTTGAGTGGTCATCAATGAAGGTAAGGAAATACTCGGCACCACTAAGAGCTTTGACGAACATAGGTCCGCAGATATTTGAGTATATAAATCCTAGTACACTCTGCCCTATGTTTGCTCCTAGGAAATGTTGCCTTGGCATACTTTCCTAGAGCACATCCCCTACATACATCATCTCATTTCGTACTCAGATCCGAAACTCCTGTTACAGTGCTCCTGAGAATTCTTAGAGTTCCATGGTGCAAGTGACCCATTCTTTTGTGCCATAGTTCGTTCAAGTCCTTGTCTCCATGACTGCCTATTAGTGCCATTGGTGATTTTAGTTGTAATCTATACTATCGATTACTTTTGATCCTAATCTGCACTTTCTTTTTCCAGCTCGGGTGTTTGACGTATACCTTCTCCTTGATGAAGTAGACGTCATAGCCCTTGCCTTGTAGTTGCGATACGGAAAGTAAGTTCATCCCCAATCCTGGTACATGCAACACATTTGTAGCACGAAACCGTTCTCCCGATTCTTTCTGAAAGACTATGGTACCCTTCCCTATTGTTGTACACTTTGCCTTGTTCCCCATGGTTATCTGAAAGTTCATCTTCTCTTCTCGATATTCTGAGAAACACTCCTTGATTCCTGTCATATGCCACGAGGCTTCACTGTCTATATGTAGCACTAGTCATACACACCACTTCTTCTCCCAGCCTGGAAGCTAACATAGAGAAATCAACATCTCTTTCTCTTGTGCAATCTTCTGAAAATCTGTGTGAGTCCCCTAACATGGATGCCTTTGCGTCGTGGTCTCAACCCATAACTGATTTTCCCTTCCCGTCTTTGATTACTCGCTCTGATACCATGTGAAAATTCGATCACTGCAACAACTGATTTATTTTTCCTACTTATTCCACAATAAGTTATTCATGAAATTGCTTCAATAAACATTAAAATAAATACTGCTGCAGATAGCACACCGTAATACAGAAACAAACATATGCACAAGAATCAACACATTGACACAGTTATTTTGGACAACAGTCCCCGGAAAAACCCAATGTGGGAAAACCGATGCAGCAAGGGAGGTTTTTATTATTTAGCAATTCTTCAATACAACAGGGTGCCAAACTGGCTTAACCACAAAGAGAAATAATTCTCCAACACTTCTCCCAATCCCAGCATTAGCCCGACTGACCTCTACGTGGCTTTCCAACCCTCTGCGTCAACCCCTGCTTGACTGTGTTAGCCCTGGGCCTCTCTGCGTCGCCCACGCAGGCCCAGTTAGTGATTGCGTAGTCTTTTGCTGCCTCTGTGTCTGCCTTAAAAGCCCTGCGTCTGCCTCTCCTGCATCAACGCTGATCTTTAGTGGCTGATCTCGCCTCTCTGCTTCGTACTTGCTGCCTCTTGACTGCTCACCAAACCATTGGTTCAATTTCTCAGCTAACCCTGCTCCAGAAATTGAACTGACTGGTCTCCCTCAGTGTGCTCTCCAAGTGACCCTCAAGCCTCCTCTTATACTTTTCTCGTTGACACATCAATGGCCGAGATTTAGTCCCTAATCAACAACTAAGATTAGATCTGACTTGATCCATGACTTTTGGTCCATTCTAACATAGTTTTATATTAATTCACATTAATATTTTATTTTCCCTCAGTTTAGACTTAGGGACTCCATTAAAAATATTAATTATTTTAATATCTCCCAAACTGTTTAGAATCTGCCCAAACCCTTTTTGGGTATTGGAGATCTCATCTGCCTTAGCCTCTACACCAATTTTCGTGGCTAGAGCACATCCGATGCTACCCCAAATCAACACTATATTATTTGAGGGTTGGGAATCCAAGATAAGAATAGTCCTAGAAGGTCATACTTAGTGAACACCTGGGTGGGTATGTACCTTGAGAGGCAAATTACAATGACTAAGGTGTCTATAAGTCATTGGTCTCATTGACATTGTGCTTTGATCTAATGAGAGATAGAGTTGTCAGTCAAGGCCTTGCTGTGGAAACAATGTTGGTTACTATGATGCTATAACAGATGTATTTCCAATCCAGTTTCTCTTATGTGAATTCTTCAAGATTGAAACATAGCCAAACACCTTGTAATGTTGTATGAATACCTCTCTAGTAAGGAGTGTTGAAGGAAATGTAAGTAGGTTCAGTCTTCATAAATGTACTTCTGATATTTGTATTTATTCAAGAAAATAAATATTATTTTTATAATATATGTCAATGAGTTTCTTGCTCATTAAAATAGGTCTAGCACATGTTAAAGGGATATAGGTGAGTCAAATAGTCAAAAGAAAATGTTGAAGACCTTAAGGGCATGTTACACCATGTATATGTTTGTATTAGAGTCAAAGAATATCCCTCCAAGCAAAGTAAAGTCTTTTCCAAGCATGTGGCATCATCAAAAGAAGCCAATCAAAGCAAATAAGTCAAGTCGGCCTAAAAGGAGCGATAGTCCTCTATATATAGAGGTTGTCCACTCTTCCAACATCAAGCATTCATTCCTCTGAAATCAGCAAGTATAGAAGATGAGTTAAAGGTGAGGAAAGAGTGAAGAAAATGAGCCTCTAGTGTAGCGAAGGAGGAAGACGAAATACCGAGCCTTGAAGTCTGTTCTAGGGTTGAATACAGTCACAAGTGCGAAAAGGAGAGGGCCTCCCTGCAGTTATAACTACCCTCCTGTCACAGTCACATAAACTTCATTGTTGGGGCTAGATAATTAGGCCTATAAGGCCTCTTACTCAAGCGAAGAAGGAAGAAATCAATCTCACAAGAAATCCCCTCACACGTGCGAAGAAATAGGGTTGCACTATTGTAATAACAGGTTTGCAACTATATCTCAATTAAGTGCTTGGTTGGGCAAGAGAGGAAGGTCTCCTTATGTGTACTAAGGATCAAGGATAAAACATCTCCTCTAGAGCAAGTGCAACAAGGTCTACCAATAGTTGAAAGAAGAGCGAAGTGTCGGAAGGAGGATGAAGTGTCAGAAGAAAGAAGAATAAGTGTCAGGAAACAAAGTGCAGAAAGGCGAAAGGACTTGACTTGTGCTTGGAGGACATTCTAGTCAAGGGTCTAGGGTTTGGCATTGATCAATAAGAAGCTTCAATAAGAGAAATTTACTGAAGGGTTTTCCTCTCAAGAGAAGAGAGGTTTTTGGCCTTGGCAGAGAGCCAACATCTTGTGTTCTTGTTCTTATGTTTTTGGTAGCAGTTTGATGAAGTACACACACATGCATTAATAATAAGAAGAAGAAGATTAAGCTAACAAGAAAAACTAAAAAGACTCCACAAATTGTTATCAAGTCAAGAAGAATCACACTACACCTAATTGCCCTTGATTCTTCAACATATACAACTTAAGGAAATGGTGCCAACAAGTCGATATTGCTTAGGTTATGATGGTGCCAACAAAGTTAAAAGTTGAAGACTTGAACCAGTATTTACTATTTAAGCCTAGGTAACGTTGACTCCTCCAACAATGGGTCATTGCGGCTTAGGTGCTCATTGCTCGGTCTATGGCGATGGCGTGTCACGACGACTCTCTGTGAGTTTGCTCAGGTGCTTGGTATATGGTGATGATGGGTCATAGCGGCTCCTCCAACAGTGTCGGTTGATTCTCGAATGAAATATAACCAAGGGAATCAAGATAGGTTAAGTGATAAGTCACTTGGCGTTAAAATAAAGGCGGATAGGTTAAAAGTTAAAACCTAAAACTTAAACCTCCAACACGAAAAGCTCCGCATTCCTGATGCTTTTAACGTTTTAAAGGTGGATTCGTTTATGGAAATCCAAAAATAGATTACGTTTTCCGTGGATTCGTTTCCGGATTTCCAAAATCGGATCCCAAAATATCTAAAACCCTTGAAAACATATCCACTTCCAAATGCAAAGTTCCCTATTTTTTAGAACAACAAAAAAATGTTTTCATGACGTTTTGGATAAGGATCATACCCGTTTCCATTTCAGAAATGGGGAATGACATTCTAGGCCCATTCTCTAGGCGTTTTTGGTAACTTAGGTTTTCAGTTTTCAATTATTCATCTAAGTAGTTGTAGAGTTCCATGGAAATTTAACAATTGTCAAATATAAACATATCATTTAAAACATGATATTCTTATTTCAAAACTCATCCATATCTACTTTGGCTGAAAATAATTTTTTAAATATAAACTCGGATTTGGATTCAAGATCCAAAATGAGATACCCTTAAACACTTACAGTTGAAAATGAAATTTTCAATACAAAATCAATTTTGGATTCCAAAAGCTAGAAACATCTATCGATAAATACTTATGGCTGCCATAATTCGTTTTTTCTGTTATTTTTAACATTTCATTGTGAAATATCATTCATAAAATTTAAAAAATACAACTAGACCTTTGTTTTATGCACCAAATGTTTCAAGAAAAAAACTATATTCAATCATTCATTTCATGTCAACCATTGACACATTTCTACAAACACTATGCCCACATATACTTTAATAGAACCATTGGCACCTTTTTACACACACTTTGCAACATACATGTTATTTCAGCCAATGAAATTTATTTATAAACACTTTGTATGCATACATATTATTTCATCCATTCACACGTTTCTACAAACCATATGCAAACATTTTTTTGTTTTGTTTTGTTTTGTTTATTTCAATTGTGCACATGTTTCTACAAACACTTTGTAGACAATCTTTTTATTTCAACCATCGACATATTTCTTCAAACACTTTGGAAACATTCCTTCCAGTGCATGAATAATAAACAAGAAAGGGTGTTCCTTGATACACACAAGAAGTACAAAAGTGTAACCACCACATCCCACATTTACCCGCTTTTAAAAGCTCTCCAGGGTAAACATGAGCTGAGAGTTACTATGACATGACCCAACATCCAAGTTTTAGTTATGGAACTGGGTTCTACTAACTAGAAACATATTGCAACCTCCTAGGGACACCACATCACCCAGATACCTTACAACATCTGTTCATGATCTTGCCCTTAGCTGGAATTTTCCTTTTAGCTAACCTCAAAGCACGGCCGCATGCATGCTAAGCTGTGCATGCGGCCAGAGGGCTCCAGTGGCACACTGTTATCGCATAGAATGTCTAGGCACTGTGACAACAGCTCAGATCGGGGGCTATCACCCTACTCCCCAATCTCTCTGTTTAAGCTATCTCCCTACAACAGGCTAAGGGGGGTAGACCCATATGGAAAAGTGGAATGAAGAAGAATTAGTTGGGAACCAACCAGTTCGGGAGACATAGTGAAGCAATCAAGTACTTGATTAAGATTTAGCAAGACTTATAGGATTTGATTAGATTTTAAATGATTGATACTAGTGCCTTATGGAGTCAACGATCTTGCTAGGGAAATTAAGACCAAGTAATCGATTAGCAACTGCTGCTTAGATGAGTGACTATTTTATATGAAATGCAGATCCTAAAACTAATGTGAGATGCAAGAATCTTGGTTAATTTTAGTTAATTGCCTATTTAAATGTGAACCCTTCAATCCTTTCTGTGTTGAGCCTGATTTTGTAGTAATTGGCAGAGAAAAGATCAGGAGAAGCACACAAAGGTGTGACTAACGATACATCTCCTGAAATTCTAACATACCATGTGCCTGCGGAGTTGCAGAGAACTGTGGCTCTAACGACTGCAAGGTCACCGTTTTAGGTACTATTAAAACAGGCTTCTCAAGAAAAGATGGATGGAGATGTATTTATCTATCGACCAAGCTTATGCTTGGAAGTAAATTTTACTTATGCAAAACTAACTTATATGCAAATGCATCAGAAGATGAGATGAAGTTAGATTCGAGGATGAGGAAACACTTGTTGTAAAAGCCCTCAATTACCCAAATGAAATGCTTGCCTTTTTTTAGATGAAGACTTAGAAAATAAACTCTTGAAGATACTATAGTTAAAACACTAGCTTATTTCAAATCTTTTTGATACAATTTAGCTCAAAGAGAACAAAAACAACTTTGCAATTCGATATCAATGTCAACAGATGTTCAAAAAAAATACTTAGTTTATGAAACAAAGGGTATGCATTTTATCACAATTCCATGACAGAGTACTTAATTTTCAGAAATTAATTTTTAGGACAACAGTAAGAAAAACTTTATGATAGCAGCGATATGACAATGAAAATAGTGAGCTATCAATGATATCTTTATGCCAAAAATTTACCGAAATTTTTCCAAATTTGCCCACATGAATTATCAAAATTTTTCAGCCTGTTGTGATGTGATTTTTGGAATTATATTAGATCTGATATGCTTATTACAGTGAGCAGTTAAAACATGAAATAAGCCTAATGATGAATGCTCAACTCAAGAAATTAATTTCTTAATGTATTAGACAACTTAGGAATTGATTTTAGGCTAACCCACATGAAATGTTTCCACTGTTATATTTCAAACTTTAGAAACAGAATAATTAAGAGATAATAGTGACTGAAAATATAGATCTAAGCCAAATTTTTGATACACATCAAACATAAATGACCTATTAATGTATTTAGAAAATTTTTAGTTAATTTCAAACCACTTAGATGTGTTTTTCACCATTATTAGAAAGGTATATGACTACTGTAGCAAATAGTGAGGAAAAAGATGGTTTAGAGATCAAAGCATTAGGTCCTAGGCCTTGAAGATCACTTGCCCAAGTTGCCAAAAAAAATTCAATATTTGAAACATGGATTTTTACCAAATTTTCTGCAAAAACCCACCAATAATTAACTTCAGAAAATCAAATATTCAAATTAGAAATGGAGCAAGGGAATCTAGGGCCAATGAGAGCTAGCATTAGGCCCAATAGAACTAGCGTTGTGCTAGGAGAAGGTAAATCTGGGCTTAGGAGCCCCAAAACCTGAAACCCTTGTTCTGAAAAAATTATTTTGCTTCAGATCTTCAACTTTATTGCAAAATCTTTAATGGATGGCCTTGTAAAAAGATTTGGGATAAGATATTGCCCTCCAGGGCCTAAACCTGGCTCAAAACCCCTAGATCTGCTTGAAAAATCTTAGATATGAAGATTTACTTGGTTGATTTCTCATATCTATTCTTGCAAATAATCTTTGAGCCCAGATCTTGCCCTCGAGGGTCTAGATCTAGCTTAGATTTGAAGATTTTCTTGGCTGATTTCTTAGATCTATTCCTGCACACAATCTTTGAGCTCATATCTTGCCCTCCAGGGTCTAGATCTAGTTCAAATCTGAAGATTTTCTTGGTTGATTTCTTAGACCTATTCCTGCACAAGTGAAAAGAGAAAAACTCAATGCCCAATATGTACAAAAATAGAGAAAATCCAAAAAACCCAAGTGTTAAAATTCAAAATTATGTTACAAAATTTCAGATCTACACAAGCAAATAATAGATCTACACAAATAATTTATAGATTTATACAAATAATTCATAGATCTATTAGATTTGAGGAGTATGAGTCCAACTCCGCTCCCAGATCTGATAATCTAAGGCTCTTAATAATCAAATCTATCAAAATTTCTACAAAATATTTAAAAGATTTTGAAATTTTAGAGAGGTACTAGCCCCAAAAACACCTTACAGAAAAAAGATTATCGTTAGGTAAATCCCGAGGCTTATATGAAGTAGGTTCTTTAGAAAATATATGTTGAGAGTTGGCTGGTCCAACCAAAAACTATCTCCAAACGCTCAATGAGAACCTGAGAGATCTTCTGCAAACACTAGATCAACCATCAAATCAAGTAGAGAAATAGAACAACAATAAAATTCTGAAGAAATAGAGATACCTGCTACTTCAATCAAAATTAAAAATGTTACCCTAGATCCAACAAACTGAATAAGATACTTGTATTCAAATTATTCTATGAGAGCTATTGATTGATAGTTTTCACATAATATAAAGTAGAAATTAAAACAATGTTACCATAAATTCATGAAGAGGAACACTACAGCACGTTGAAACCCCAAAGGCTTTTGCATTAATTCAAAAAAGTATACAAGAGAGTTTGAGAGCTTAGTACACGATCCAGAGATCGGATGACACTGACTGACAAATGATCTCCTATTTAAAGATAAATCCTCCAACGGTTAGTTCGAGTGATCCTTGTCAAAGCAATCTCGACCGTTGATGAGGATCAAAATTTCTTTTATTATCGTCCGTTGAAATTTTAAATATTGATGAAATTTCGAATTTTTCAATTAAATGCATTTTAATTAATTGAAAAATTAAAATTTTGAATTAATTTCCTCAAAATTTTGACTTTGACTTAAGCCTAGGGACCAAAAGCATAAAATTTAGCAAAATAATCAATTAACCTTAGTCCCTGGACCTCTTAAAATTTAATTTTTTAAAGGACCCACGAATTTTGCCTTTAGAAAATTTAAATTTACCTAGCACCTATAATTATTTAAATTTCTGGCTTAGGCTTTTAATTAATTTTGTCCAGAAATTTTAATTAATTAACCTATGAGGGGATAAATTGTTTTTCTACCCCTTAAGACACTTTACATCATGATTTTTACATTTTTTACATCTCAAGGGGGAAAACCCATCCCAAATCACTTTTATATGGACTCGATCTAGAACACTAGGACTCCCCTAAGATCCCAGTGACAAAATCCATTCCTGCTTTGGGGTAAGGCTGAAGGAAAACTCTGCCGACCATCCGAGAATGGATAGTTGAGACAAAAAACCTCCCGGAATGTAGATCGTCACCAGAAAATTAGGTTTACCTAGGTGACTACATACACGACATAAATCTGTTGAGATTATTTACATTATACATATGCAGACTGGGTTTACATTATAAGACGATCCTCAGGTTGATGATGATAGCTGGATGGTAGGAACACATCAATCAGGCGCTATCCCTTTTGCGAAAAAGGGGGTGTACTGCTATGGGTCATTGACACGTAGTGGTCAACACACACATAGGGCTTCCTCCATGCAGTTGTAGTCGCGATCCGTCAGTTTAGAGGGTGCGGCTAGCAACCCTGTTCCAAATTTTCAGGGCTAGCTACAAACGAACTACCCAGAACAACCTAGAACTTTCCAAAATTCAATCTAAGATGATGACAAGTCTGTATAATTAATACTAAGGCTAGGTGATGCTAAGAATTTGCCAAACACATGTTAATGTTTCATCAAATATATGGTAAACATAGTAACTATAGGTCATGAATGAATATTTGTTCATTGCCTTCTTAACTTCATCAGAGAATCATCAAGAACGCTCAATGCCCTCTCAAGCTAGCTGCATCAAACAATAGTTAGCCCATGTATTCACATAGCCATTCAATAACTTATCAAGCCATAAGTAAGATCCATAACAAGTGCACATCATACAACAAGAATATGCCATGCTTATAACCAACATTTAACTAGAATGAATTCAAGACAAACCAGTCATAAAATCAACACAACAACCAATATGTGCTTGTTGATCTCAATAAGAAGATAACACATAATATCATATGCATAAAGCCAATCAAGTCAAGGACTTTCACAAACCACCTGACTATCGATTGGGTTGAACCAAATCTCTCTTTCAACCAATCACCCTTATGCCATATACCAAGCATGAATGTGTGATCACATGGGATAAACAAAAACAAAACCAACCAGGGAATCCAGAGGCCACACCGACTCATTCCCCAACCATAGTGATTTCACCTCAATTGGTCTAGAAATCACTAATACCAAAACAAGCTTGAATGCCTCTGACTTTCTTCACAATACCTAGAGGAATTTTCCTGTCTCTACCCATCCATCAAGAATTCTAGGAGAAACACTATCTCCACTCTCGACCCTTGGAAATTTTCATGAGACCACCTCAACTAAGATCCAAAGTTTACTGACCATCCAAAGCTTAATAAAAAAAAGGAAGTCACTACACCATGGCTATCCATGAAATGGCAAGGCAAGGATGAAACCATTGTCAATCTAGGCAAATCCCATGACAATGAAGGCAAATTGACCAAATAACCACATGCATGTACCATGCACTCAAATCTCAGCAATGAAATCACACATGCAACATGTTACTTGCAATGTTCTCCTACTATAGTTTCTTTTCCCCTAATTCCCTTGCTTGCTTGTTTACTTCCTTTCAAGTGCTCCCTCTCTCCAAGTCCAAGTGAGCATGCCTCTATGTCCAAGTGGATGCTAGAATGCTCCAAGAATGCTCTAAGTGTGTAAGAGTGTATAAGAGTAGCCAAAAGTGCTAAAGAGTAACCAGGAGAGGCATGGAATGTTGTCTTCTCCTTTTGTTTCCTTTTCCTTCATTTTCCTTTGCATGCATATTGTTGTCTCTTCATCTTTCTTTTCTCCTATTTCCTTTATTTCTTATAATTAATTGTCATTTATTGCTTTTTTCCTTTGCCATTGCCAATGTCAATTTCCATAGCCAATAATAAACCACAAGTGATGCCCACTATAAGTTTGATCCCCTCATTCAACTTGGATTACTTGTCCCATGACTTTTGGTTTAATTTATTTACATGGAAAATCAACTCGAGGTTGTTACAAACACCTCCCCCTTGGGGGAACACTGCCCTCAATGTTCTATGATACTTAAGACCATAGTTGCGGGGGAGCGCCCCCCCCCCTTCGAACCCGCTCTCGAAGCGCGCTCCGGGCGGGAGCGGCTTGGGAGCGTGCTCTCTAAATCGCTCCTGGACGGGAGCGATTTTCGGGAGCGCGCTCCCTTCCAAAAAAATTTCGCTCCCTGCCGATTTTGGGAGCGACCTAGGGAGCGACTGCTCCGTCGCTCCCGGAGCGCTTTTTAAAGCCCGGGAGCGATCGCTCCCGATCGCTCCCGAGCTTTAAAAAATCGCTCCGGGAGCGATTTTCAGCTAGTCGAGAGCGGGTCGGCGGAAAAAAAATCCGCGGACCCGAAAAAAAGTTAAATTTAAAAAAAAAAAAATTGTTTTAAAAGCCCTTTTGGGCATAAAATCATTTCATTATTTTGGTTTGAAGAGGTTGAGGGCTTGAAGAGCAAGAGCAAAGGAGCAAGGAGCAATTGCTGAAGAGCGAGGAGCGAGGAGCAAGCCTGCAGAGGTAAGTAACTCAATAATTTAGCTAATCTAGCTAGTTTAATTTAGTTAGGTAGTAATTTAGGGAATTTAATTTAGTTTATTGAGTATTAAAATGACGAATTTGAATTAAATTCATAAATTAAGTTAATTAATCCCAATAAATTAAATTAATTTGCAGATTCTTGAATGAAAACCCTACAAACATCAAACACCATGGACCTCACCATATTTCTGGGCATTTTCCTCTTCCTGGTCCCTTTTTTGGTTATTATGGTGCTGGAGAGTAGGAAACGGAGGGGCCAAACTGAAGAGGGGGATGAAGAAGCTAGAGAAAGTCAAATGGGTGAAAACCCCAGTGAGGAGGAGCTGGAGGAGGGTGAACAGGACACTCAAAAGACTAAACAAGACCAAACACCATTGTGGAAATATGTTCACAGGGCTAAAACAGGAAGAGGGGGTGCAACCACTAAATTTCATTGCCCCATTGCAACACTGATTACACAGGTTCATACACCCGTGCTAGAAGACACCTCTGCGGGAAAAGGCCATGGGATGGAGAGAAACAAATAGGAATCAAAACTTGTGCAGCGGTGTCAACAGCGGATTAGAAGGCCAAATTAACATAAGGGAGGAGGAGGAAGCCCATACCAATCAAAAAAATCAAGGGTTTTCTTTTGAACCAAGCTCACAATCACAAAA